>RJWH01005698.1:0-70172 GCA_004363575.1 Solenodon paradoxus | reverse complement strand
CTCTCTCTCTCTCTCTCTCTCTCTCTCTCTCTCTCTCTCTCTCTCTCTCTCTCTCTCTCTCTCTCTCAGAGAGGAAGGAAGAAAGGAGGAAAAAGGATTTTTTATTTGTTTAATTTTGGTTTTTCCTCTTGGTCCCAAGTAACTATCCTAGGTCCTTGGGTTTCACAGGGTCCATGCCCCAGCTGCCGACTGAGCCACCAGGGCATGCCGCATCTCAGCCCTAGATGCTAGAGGTTTGCGTGGCCTGCCCCAGCCACCATGAGCCACGAGGGCCTCCCATCTTGTCTTCCTTTTTTCTCTTTTTTCTCCTTTTCTGTTTTCCTTTGGATTGATTGTTACTCCATTTCCCCTCTTTTAAATTTATTATATGCTTATTTATTATTCTTTTAGTGATAACCTGACCTGTCTTTCTTATCTGGATTTCTATATAAGAGAACTAACCCCTACAGAGAGAGATTTTAGTGAGCAGTTTCTCAAATCTCTGGAGGATGGAACATAGCAGTACCATTCAAGGTGCATCTGAGTGGAGTCCATCACTGTGCACAGCAAACACCTTCTGACATTAGGGCTCAGCCCTCTTGTTGAGAAAGGAAACCAGAGATTAAGCCATGGATTCTTGACTTATTAAAATCTGATATAAATGAGATTTCCTCTTCCTAAACAATGCAAAGTTCTCAGAACAACTTTAGCTCCGTTTTCCACCACTCCCTAATGATTGGCATGCATTTTTATTTCCTGTATTTTAACATAAATTGGATATTATATAACATTATTGTTTTGTTCAGTTGTTGTTCCTTTTAGATTTATCCAGGCCCAGATACTTACTATTTTGTTGCTTTTCTTTTCTTCCCAAGTATTGCCAGTTTCCCTCGCAGATCATTTATATAGCACTTAAAGAACACCCTTTAATATTTCTTTTAGTGTGAGTCTGTTAGTGATACATTTCATTAGTCTGTAAGTTGTCTGCAAATGATTTTTATTTCCTCTTCATTTCTAAATGATAACTTTGTTGGGTAGAGAATTCTATATTGGTAGTTATTTTCTCTTGGCATTTTAAAGATTTCATTCCATTGACTTCAGGCTTCCTTTATAATGACAATGTAAAGAGTTTATTGGAAGCTATATTGTTGCTCCTTTGAATTCCAGGTGTCCTTTTATCCTGTTGCTTCTAAGGTTTTTATTTTGTTTGTTTGTTTTATTGTGGGTGGTCTGTATGCCATTGATTTTCAGCAGTTTCGTTGTTATATCTAAATATGATTTTCTTTGTATTTATTTTGTTTGGAGTTTGTAGTGCTTGATTATTTCTTCTGCATGATCTTCTCTCTGTTCCCTCTGTTTCTCCAGTTATACTTTTATTAGAGCTTATCATTATATCCTCTATTTTGTTTGTCATGCATGTTTCTGTATTTTTCTTTTTTTTTCAGTCTGACCTTTCATTTTTCCGTATTCTCTTTTTATCTGTGTCTGATATGTTAAACTCATTATTTGAGTTCCTATTCTTCATTATTAATCTTTTTATAAATTAGTGAATTTTCCTTTGGTTTATTTTTAGTTTCCTGTTCTTTGATGAAATTCTAAACCTTGCCTTTTTTTTTTAATTGCATAATATAAGTACAGTTTTCTTGAAGTTTATATCTGACAACTCCATTAATGGGATCGTATGGGTCTCTACTATTTGTTATTTCTCATTTTTACGTCACATCTTGCTTTCTCATATATCTGGTTATTTTTATTTCATGTCACACAATACATATTAATATTGTTGAAGTAATTTAAAGTATGCATGATGTTCTCCTCTCCAAGAGAGGATTTATTGACATGCCCTGGTGGAGTAATGGTTGGGTCCATCGCCTCCAAAGGAGCAAGCCACATACCCCTGGGTTTGAGTCCCAGTTGGGGAACGACCAGTGTGAACAACTAAATAAAAATAAAGTGCTTCTTCCTTCTCTCTTTCTTCATGCTTGCCTACTACTGCCTTTATTCCTGCCTGTACCTTTCCTTTAAAAAAGAAAGAGGAAAAAAAGAATTAGGATTTATCTTGGCACCTGACAGGTAGCAGTCCTAAATTACTTTAATCAGAGATTGAGATGAAATAATTTGAAGTTGGCAGGATTCCACATGAAGACTGTTCTACTTCTGACTCATCTTTGTTCTGAGGAGCTAGTCCTTTGAAGTCCCGAGAGCCAAACTGAGCAGTTTACCAAGCTCAAGGATTCGGATTCATGTCCTGGGATCAGGGTTAACAACAAAAGTGGACAAATAAATAACAATAAATACTTCTTCCTGTCTCTTCCTTTCTGCCTGCCTGCCTTCATGCCTGCCTCCCTTCTTTCTTCTGCTAAGAAACATCTGATGTATGATATACTTCAGATACAAACCCAAGTATTTACGGATGGAACGATGTGATGTTTGGTATTTGCTTAAAAAAAAAAAAAATCCAATGGCAGGGGGAAATGGAGGTACAAATGAAAGAAGAAATGCCCTTTTTATTTTATTATGCCCAGATATGCCCTTTTTCTTTAGCAAACCCTAAACTCCAAACTCCTAAACTCTGTTGGCTCCTTGGGTTTATTAAAAGTTCCACTCAGTTTCTCAGCCTCTCAGTGGCCTCTTCCAGTAACATCTACCTCTAGGGAAAACACAACTCCCACTGACTGTGTTGGCGACCTCTTTGACTTTTCCTTCTTTTCTTGGATATTGGCTCTTTAATTTTGTGCCAGTTGGCGAGCCCTGGTGGAGCAGTGGTTTTGTCAGTCATCTCCAAAGGACACAGCTACATACCCCGGGGTTCAAGTCCCAGGCCCAGAGAGGAAACAGCCATTACGAACAACTAAATAAAAATCAAGATGTTTCTTCCTGTTCTCTTTTCCTGCCTGCCTGCCTACTCGTCTTCATTCCTGCCTGTACCTTTAAAAATAATAATAGTAATATAACAATAATTATTATAATAATAATTCTGTGCCACTGATTTGCTCACTGATACCTTCAGTGGTTTTAATATTGGGTCTAAATGTTCTAGTTATTCTCAGCTGGAAAGCTGACCTGCATGTGTGTCCTCTGTAGCAGAAAGGAGAACTCTAAGATTACCACGAGCAAAACAGTCTCTGCTCTCTGGGTTTTTGTTCTCTAATTGGGGGAAATGTTTGTGGTGGAGGCTGGATGCTTGAGGCCTGGGCAGCTTGTCATGAAAGTGGGCAGGAAGGAAAATGAGACACAGCTCAATGTGTCCACTTCACAGACGAGGAAATAGGTCAGAAAAGCAGATCTAAGATTATACAATGAAGTAATGGCAGAGTTAGCCCTGGAATGTGGATCTCTTAAATCGTTGCCTGTGAGTGCTTTCACTATGCAGACTTTGTAGACTTATTTGTCCTTTTTTTTTTTTTTTTTTTTTTAAATGGACATTTTCAGTCTTGCCCCAAAGTATGGAGAATTAAGTAGAATAACCCTAATGTTTAGCCATCACCTAGTTTGTTTTAAAAGCATGGCCCATCTGTTTTTAGAGGAAAGAAGGCAGGCAGGCAGAAAGGAAGGGCAAAGAGGAAGAAGCATTTTTATTTGTTCATTTTGATTGCTTCCCCCAACCTGGGTTAGGAACCTGAGTTCTTGGACCTCACGTGGTCTGTGCCCCAGCCACAGGCTTAGCACGTGAGCCACCAGGGCATAACTGACCAATCTTCTTTCATTTGTACCTCTATTTCTCCCCGCCACTGGTTTTTTTTTTTTTTTTAATAAATACTAAACATCACATTACTCCATCTATAAATACATTGGTTTGTATCTGAAATACATAATGCATAAATAAGGTCTTTTCTCGCTCGTTTTCTTTCTTTGAACATAATCTCAATATCTTTATTGCACCTAATAAATCAATATGAAAAATACTGTCAAATATTCAGAACAGTTTAACTCCATTTCCCTGATAGACATGGTAAGTCACTATAGCCAAGTTCATGGTGAAGTTCTTATCCAGCAAGCTTGGGGCCTTGAGACACCACTACGGTTTTTCCTGTGCAGCCGTACTGTTCCCTTAAGAGAGGAAGAATAAACAGTTTGATTTGAGCGTAACAAAGAAGGAACATACATTAGTAAAGATTGGTTAAGGCCTCATGAGGAATAAGGTCCTCTACTGAAAGGTCTTGTGGGAGTTGGGACCTCAGGGGGGGACTTAGTTTCCCGGCCAGCTCAGTGTGTGTGGACAAGTTCACGTTGTGATCCATGGAGAGTGGCTCTTCCTTACCCTCTAGGGCTCCATTCCCACTTGAGTGGATAGGGATGAACCAGGGAAAGGCCCCGATTCCCTTAGAGTCTTTCCTTCTATTCTCTGTCTCCGTATAGAGGCATACCAAGCAAGGAGAGTATAGAACAGGAAGGCTAACCTTTGATAGCATGCCTGTGATAGCTGAACGAGGACTCTGAGAGCAAAAGTTCTGCAAGGGGAGGACTGTCCTCTTGTTCACTTTGGGGGCCCATGTTCAGGTTTTGGCTCAAGCGTAGTAGCGGCTTTCAGCTAATGCACAGCCTGAACTTTAGGTAGTGATAGCAGCCAGTGTCTAGTGTACCAGGTACCATTCTCGATGATTTCCATGGAGTAGTTCATTTTGTCCTCATTGCTCCCTCCTTAGGCAGACACTAGTTCCATGTTAAACATGGTGGTGCTCAGAGAGGTTGGTAATTGTAAATGGTAAATAAAAGATTTAGATCCTAGTTCAAGAAATCCAGCTCAAGCCTGGGCCCTTCACCTCCTCATGCTATTGCCTTATAGCGTATTTTACATGGTGGGTGGGAGCTATGGCCTGTGGGCCAAATCCAAACCTAAGATTGGTTTTACATTTTTAAAGGATTATTTAGGAAAGAGGGAGGGGTAAGGGAAGATAAGAATTGTTGCAGAGCAAGTGGTGCAGAAAACCTGAGCTTACTCTGGCCCTTGATAGACACAGAAACAATTTGCTGGCCCCTACCCTAGAGGAGACAGTAAGAAGGGCTCTTGGACCTGCTGGCTTTTTCAAGCTTGCCTTGTGGGTGTGGTGGAGACAGAGTTGCAAAGGTGAGACGGGCAGGCAGGGGTCAAGACCTCCGTTGTCCCTGGACAGAGGAGGCTGAGCGGTCTTGGTCATTTCCTTCTCTAGGCTGAGGACATGAATGTCAAGTTGGAGGGGGAAACGTCGGTGAGGAAACCGAAGCAGCGGCCACGGCCTGAGCCCCTGATCATCCCCACCAAGGCGGGCACGTTCATCGCCCCTCCGGTCTACTCCAACATCACCCCATACCAGAGCCACCTGCGCTCTCCTGTCCGCCTGGCTGACCACCCCACCGAGCGGAGTTTTGAGCTGCCGCCCTACACCCCGCCGCCCATCCTCAGCCCAGTGCGGGAAGGTTCTGGTCTCTATTTCAATGCCATCATGTCAACCAGCAGCATCCCAGCCCCTCCTCCCATCACACCAAAGAGTGCCCATCGTACCCTGCTCCGTTCTAGTAAGTGGGGGCAGGGAATTGGGGAGGGAGGGCTGGGGGGCGCAGGGATAAGGCTCAGCTCATGGGCTGCTGGGGATCGGACTAGAGCACTCTGGGAAAAGGGGCTCCGCTTTTCTGGGAAAAGGAAATTTGCACCATTCAAGAATACCCAGGAATGAGCGTGGAAGGTGTCAACCCAGCTGCTTGGGCTCAAATCCCAATTCCATCATTTCCTGTTTTATGCCCTGTAGAAGTCATTTAAAGTCCCTGGGCCTCAGTTTCTTCAGTATTTCATTGAGGATATTAGATTTTATGATGCAATTGTCAATACTCAATTATGTTTAGATCCACAAATATTAGTTTCCTGTGGTTCACAGGAGTGTGGTGAGGTTCGGACGCATTAACTCACATAAAGCACCTAACATCATGTCTGGTGTGTCATCTTTGCTCATTATGTGGCAGATCCGATCTCCTGGTTCTCTTACACAGTCATTTGGGCCAAGAGCAGATATTTTGACTGGCCTGGGTAGTAAATTAATGAAAACTACGGCCCATTTACAAAAGGGTCCATTTTCTATCTCTTAGGGTGGTGGAGAGCAGTAGGTAAGAGTAAATATTACCAAAGATAGCAGAGGGGTAGGGCTGAGCCATCACCAGATTAACCTCTGACTCTGGCCTTACTCATGGTGTGGCTCTGTGGTGCCCCCTGGTGTCTGTGGTCAAGAAATGGTTCCCCTGGACTGGCAGGCCTTTGGACCTCCCACTTCCTCTGGAAGATTGGAAACCTTTCTCCCTGCCTGGGTTGTGCAGGAAGAATTCATTGTAGAGCCCAAACTGGAGGCAAAGAAGAGGTTTGTCCCTCAGTAAATATTTATTGAGCACTTGGGTTCTGTGAGGGCTTCAGAAATGTATGGGGCACCGTGATATATTTAAAGGGAGTAAAGGGTCATTAGGTACTTGACATGGAAGCCTGGGAAACAGATAAGCCGAGGTTGTGTTTTTTTTTTTTTTTCTTTTTTAAAGGAAAGGTGCAGGCAGGAATGAAGGCAAGCAGAGGCAGGCAGGCAGGAAGAGAGAGGAGGAAAAATCACTTTATTTAGTTGGTCATCTTGGTGGTTCACCTTGGCCCCGGGACGCAAACCCGGGTCCTTGGGATGTATGTGGAGTGCGTTGACCGAAGGCGGCTGCCCAAGCAGGGTGCTCTAAGTTGAGGCTCTTGACAGTGTGGGCTCAGCAGTGAAACAGACCCTAAGTTCCAAGGCTGCAGAGGCTTCTAGCCTGGGGTGGTGAGGAAACATTCTGGAGCGGGAGGGGCACGCTAGTCAGAGGAAACAAGAGTGGTGCAAAGACCTGGAGGTAGGACTGTGCAGGGAAAATAAGGGGCCACAAATCAGCAGTCTGGAGGCTTTTGAGGGTCCAGCAAGCGGGTGGGAGGAGGCAGCGATGGAAGGGGAACTGTCCTGAACGCCAGCGGAGGAATTCAGATCTTATCTCCTGTTGCAGAGGAGTCAGCAAAGGTTTTGTTTTTAGAGCAAGGGAATGTCTTGAGCATGTGGGATATTAAGTAGGTTAATTAAGATTAGCTCAGGAGAAACTGAGGCTGAGAAAGCAAGGAGTTAAGAAGATAATTATGTCACAGTGATCTTCTTCACTTCCACACTAGTGATGAGAAGTTTCAGCCTCGTTACTAGCGCAATCTGAGTTTAATGTTGGAGTGTCTTCTCCAATGTAGGAGCTCCTGGGGCAGGGACACAGCGAAGTGCGAGGCTCTCTGCATGATTTCATTCTATTTTCACATTAACCCTAGGAGATAGTCATGGCCCCTCTTAGTAGTTGTGAAGATGAAGGCACCCACATACTGAGTAAAGTCACAGTTTGTTATCACAGTTCTCAGGCTGCAGAGCCTGGACTCGGGGTGCTTGGTTTCCAAGTGTGAACCTCTCTGACACTTCAGCTCCAGAGCAGCCACCTGGCGCTGGGGGAACTTTGCGAAAAGAAGGATGCCATTACCAACCTGTTCTTTGTCCCACAGATAGTGCCGAAGTTACCCCGCCTGTCCTCTCTGTGATGGGAGAGGCTACTCCAGTGAGCATCGAGCCGTAAGTGCAGCCCCACCCCTGCCCCCCAGTGTGAGGGCGGCCAGGTGGTCCCGTGCAGGCAGGAGGCCTTGAGAGAACAAGGAAGGTTTGTGGGCCTTCAGATGGCTGAAGGGGCCTCTCTGGACTTCTGCCGTTGGTCCTAGGCATTATTAGTCATCCCTTCTCCTTCACCTCCCATATCTAGAAGTCACAGGAAAGGAAAGGATTCAGTGTTTCCTGCACTGATTTCGTGTCTGAGGAGAATTGAAGAGTTGCCTAAGAGACTCCCTGTCTGTACACCTGGAGCTTCTCTCCTTTCTATCCTCTGGGCCCTGCCTTTCTGGTGGTACCAGGTGCCACTTGGCAGGCTGTCTTTATCATCCCCAGAAACCAGATTCCCTTGCCCCCAGCTGAGGCCTTGCTGCATTCAGCCTCTGCCAGCTACCCCAGCATCTTGTCCCGTCCCCAGGAAAAAGGCAGGTTCCTCATCCCCACAAGGTGAGGCCTCACTCCCTGCCCTCTCCACCCTCACAGACGAATCAACGTGGGCTCCCGGTTCCAGGCAGAAATCCCCTCAATAAGGGATCGTGCCCTGGCAGCTGCAGACCCCCACAAGGCAGACTTGGTGTGGCAACCCTGGGAGGACCTGGAGAGCAGCCGGGAGAAGCAGAGGCAAGGTGAGAGCCAGCAAGCGCGGGCAGGCTGGTGGGCAGACGGCTGGGCCAGGCCTAGTCCAGTGCTGAAAGCGATTTCCTCTCTTCCCTCCTCCTCACGCTCGCGTCTGCGAATCCAGTGGAAGACTTGCTGACAGCTGCCTGCTCCAGCATTTTCCCTGGAGCTGGCACTAACCAGGAGCTGGCCCTGCACTGTCTACATGAGTCTAGGGGAGACATCCTGGTGAGAAAGCACCTGCTGGAAGGAGGGAGGGGGCCTATGGGAGCCTGTGGGAGTCCACATCTGCTGCCCAGGAGCCAGGCCTGGCAGCACGCTGATTTAAACCCGCAGGAAGATCTGACCAAGTTGGGGGCTCTGGAGGCTTGACTCAAGGGGAGCCCTCATTACAAACCCAGACTTTGCTGCAGGGTCCTCCTATCCACCTCAGTCCCTGATTCTGGGTCAGTGGGGCCCCACCCTCAGATAGAGCTGCCTGCCCTGGGGACCATGTGTTTCCTCTGAAGGGACCTCATAACCTAGTTCCTGAGCAGCCTCACCCCACTACCTCATTGTCTCACTAGATCTCTTGTCTCTCATCAGTTCGAGGGGACAAGCGTAAGTGGCCAGAGTTTAGGATGCTTGGCTGGTCACTGAGGCTGGTGCCGGTGCCCTGACCTTTTCTTCACTTCCCTTGCAGGAAACACTGAATAAGCTGCTACTGAAAAAGCCCCTGAGGCCCCATAACCACCCACTGGCAACTTATCACTACACAGGTGGGCCTGGCTGGGGTGCACCTGGGGCTGGGAGCCTTAGCGGGTCTCCAGTGTCAGATGGGCCCAGCTTGGTACTGAGTCACAACCTGGGTGGAGTGGGGTGGAGACACGGAGGGGAGGGGTGGATAAGCCTGGCGCAGAGTGAGGGAACTGACACCAGACCTGAGGTCGCTCTCAAGGGGTTTCCTATGTCCTAGAGAGAGAGGGGTGTGGACAGATGGTCTTCCATTCAGGCCAAAAATCCCAGAACCATGGATTCAAGGGGCAGTAACCCGAGGAGTGTCAGGAATCCACATGGGTGTCAGACACCTGGACCTTCAAGGACCTCTGGCATGCCATGTCCCACTGGGCAGGGTGCTTTAAGAGGGACTGTGGTCGCATGGCATCCTCCTAGCAGCCCTGCTTCGATCCTTGTTGAGTGGCACATCTCATCAGTGCCAGGCAAGTGCCATGGCTGCCATGTGCATTATCTTCTTTAGTTTCTGCCACAACAGGTGAGGGGGCTTCTGTTAACAGTTTCACAAGTGAAGAGGGTGTCTCAGAGGCTAAGTGACATGGCTCGTAAATGGCAGAAGCAGGATGTGGCGCCAGCTCTGAGTGCCCACACCCTGCCGGTCAGAATTACCCCCAGGGTGCTCACTGGTGCCCGCCTCCTGACCCCGGCCCTCTGCCACACAGGCTCTGACCAGTGGACGAGGACGGAGAGGAAGCTGTTTAACAAGGGCATCGCCATCTACAAGAAGGATTTCTTCCTGGTGCAGAAGCTGGTGAGCTGGGTCTCTATTATAGGGTCTGCCTGCATGGTTTGGGGCTCCCTCTGCCAGTGAGGACTCTGCAGGAACTTACCAAGTCCTCTTAAAAGCAATTAGGTCAATTTCACTAAGATGATTTTCTCAACAAAAGACGGGAAAAGATCAGGCCTTTTTTCCTCCTTGATTCTAAGTCCAGTTCTCTCACCTCGGGGTCATAGAGAGAGAATGATTGGAGTGGACCTCTGGGGGAAGAGGACTTTCCAGAATGTGCTCTTTCCTCCTGGGATTGTAGAGTATGCCAGGGAAGTCTTAGGGGACTGGATAAAGTGCTGGTGAATTCTCCATGGGGCCTGTTACGAGGACAGTCATTTGCTGGGTTTTATTAACACTCTGCCCTGACTGGGCAATACTGCCTGGACGTTCTTGCCGGTGAAATGCACTGAGGCACCCTAAAGCCTTAATGAAAAGAGCGCATCATTAGTCTGCCAGGATCAAAGAGACTTGATAGTACAGGTATGCTCAGGGCCTCATTAACGCACTGTGACTTGGCCATTCCTCTAAGACAAAGCACATCTTACCTCCTCAAGCACCACTGACCCCTTGGGCTCTGTGGACAGGACTTCCTAGCTCCAGTGCAGCCCGGCAATTGACAGCAGTATGGGAGCCTGGGAAGGGAAGGGGGCAGAGTCAGAGAAAACAAGCCTCTGTGTGTGGAAGAGTCGCCAGAAACTAAACCCAGTGACTAACTGGATTTATGAAGCAGGAGGACTTGAATTTCAGAGCTTGGGAGGCCATATAATCTTGCACCGCTCACTGTTTACCCAGAGACTTACCCACACACACATTTGACGGCAGCATGAGGAGCAAGATGTGAGCCTGCTGTTTCCTCTTCAGATTTCCAGGGTTTTCTTGTTAGTCTCCCTTGAGTTCCTCCTCAACACAGGACGTTTAACATTTCTCTATCCTTGCCTGTCAGTCACTGCTCCCTACAGACGAATGAAGCTGTTTGCTGGGATCGATGAAGGGAGTTTGCATTCCAGGTCTTAGGCTGGCTTTGAATGTCAACGGTGCCTAGATTTGTCCCCTCTTTAACATTTTATTTTGAAAAATTTCACGCTTACTGGAAAACTAGTACCACAAACACCCACGTGCCCCTCACTTAGATTTACTGATTGTTAACAATTGCCACCTTTGCTTGCTTTCTCCCGCTCGGTAAACTCACGCATACCCCAGTTGCCTCTTGTTTTAATGAATTATTAAAAGTAAGTTACAACATCATGACATGAGATTCAATTGTCTCCTAAACCAAGGATAGTCTCTTACAAACCACAATACCATTATCACACCCAAGAAATGTAAATGAACTCATTAACACTCTAACATGGAGTCCACATCAGGTCTTCCCAGTGGTTCCGTGTTTTTACTTTGCTGCAGCTGTTGTTTTAATAGCGCGAAAGCATTGGTTGGTCGAACTGGTCAGTAGTTTGCACAGAACAGGGGTTGGAGACATGCTTGTATTTCCTGGGATGACAGGGTTTAATTTAATTTCTGACCTGAGGTTAAAGCGGGGACATGTAGACATGAGACAGGTTAGAGTATCGCAGGGCGTGTGAGCTGAACCAGGAACTCTGACCTCAGTTTTGGCTTCATGCAGATCCAGACCAAGACGGTGGCCCAGTGTGTGGAGTTCTACTACACCTACAAGAAGCAAGTGAAAATTGGCCGCAACGGGACTCTGACCTTTGGGGATGTGGATGCAAGTGATGAGAAGTTGGCCCAGGAAGAGGTTGAAGTGGATATTAAGGTGATTTCCTTCCCCACTTCAGTTGCTTAGTGTCTGGGCTGGGTCTGGGGCCAGCATTGAGTTGGGGGCCTAAGGCCAAGCTCTCCCGGAGTCCCTAAAGTGCAGAGAGAGAAAGGCAGTGCCCCTGATGGCCCCAAGGAGCTAGTGTCCTAAGTAGTGGCCCTGGACCTTTGGGTTCCCCTCTGTACTGCCGGTGCCGGTGCCGATGCAGATGAGTGGGGATCGCCCCATACTCTGTATAGCAGCCCCTCATGGTGCCCTCACAGTGGACCTCTGATACTGTTTTACTCTTTCTTGTATCAATTTTATGAATTTAGCTATAGCTGCATCTACCACATGTCACCATTTCTATTTTTGTCATGACCATATACCACGTATACTAGTACTTGGCATTTTTCTATAAATCAGCCATATTTTACTCAAAAGGGAAGCTTTCTTTCAGAGTCATAAATAGAAAACCAGTACTGCTTTAACAGTACTGGCAATGATATGAAAACTGGAGTTATTTGATTCTAGCTCAGTACTACAGCTCAGAACGTGCCAAGGTTCTGAGATTGAGGCCTGACCTCTCTAAGTCTAAAGATGAATGAAAGACACAGTCGCACCAACTTGAGACTTTGTTCTTGATCTAGTTAGGGTTGAAAGAGAATTGAAAAGACAATGTTATTTAATTCCATATCCCTGTATTCACCTAACATCATCTTAGGGTTACAACAGCACAATTGGTGACACCCTGCTCTAAGAAAGGGAGTGGTCTGATCCTCATTTTGAGTTTCGAATTTGAGCTCAAGGCTGCTGCCTGGCTTCCTCAGGCCACCCTGCCTGAGGATGTGTCTGCTGGGTATCTGTTCCAAACAGGTAACTCGTGGAGTGGGACCCATGTTCCCTCCCTGCCCCTAGTTTGATTGCAAGTGCTCATTCTCATCCCGAGTGCTCCCAGGGCTGAAGATTCTCTTCCTATAGCCATCCGGTACTGCCACGGCACCAGGAGGCTGCACCGAGCCAGGCAGGCAGGACCAGCATGTGCACGGTGGAGGCGGGACTGAGCTCTAGGCTCACTGCCCTCGTTCTTGTCCCCCTTAGACTTCCCAGAAGTTCCCAAGGGTGCCTCCTCCCAGAAGAGAGTCCCCAAGTGAAGAGAGGCTGGAGCCCAAGAGGGAAGTAAAGGAGACCAGGAATGAGGGGGAGGAGGAGGTGCCAGAGTCCCAGGAGAAGGGGGAGCAGGAAGAGGGGCGAGAGCGGAGCCGGCGGGCTGCGGCTGTCAAAGCCACACAGACACTACAGGCCAATGAGTCGGTAAGTGTGACCTGGGAGCCCAGGGCTAGGAGGAGGGCTAGAGCTGGGCCTGGGGGTGTGGGAGGAAGGGCAGAGCAGGAACATGATGAAGACCATCATCATAATAGCAGGAAATGCACTAAGTACTTTATGCTGCAAAATCATTTAATCCTCATCATCCTGTGTGGTTGGTAGTTACTATTCCCATTTTATAGATGAGGCTATTGAGGCCCAAGATAAGACATCCTGACTAGTATAAAGCCCGACTCCTGAGTCCACTATTAATTTTTACGCTCTACTGCTTCTGTGTGAGTCTCAGAGAACAAAGGCTTTGTGAAAACCCAGGAGGTGTGTGGCACCTTGGGGACACATTCATACATTGTAGATCAGGCAGGGTTCCCCCTGAGAGCTGTGTCCCTGACAAGAATGTCTAACACTGAGCTGAGACAATGGGAATTATGCATGTTCTTTGCAAGGTGTTTTATGTCTATTAACTCATGAATTCCTCACAATAAGCCCAATAAAATGTTTGGCCCCCACTTTGCAAATGGACGGTACTGGGTTCAGAGTCACTAAGGACTTGCCTGAGATCACACCCCAAATCCTCTGATTCCTAGTGCGCTGCTCTCCACCACATCACAGGCCGAGAAGAAAGACATGCAGCCATAGCTCTTCCTTGTCCGGAGTTCCCCCACGAGGGTCTGTTGGGAGGCACTGTGAGAGTAGTTTTTTGTTTTCCTTGTTTTGTACAGTTACAGGCATAGAAATACCTGCACTACCAAAACTAGACACACCACTGATTGCTCCTTTCTGAAACTTGACTGGTCTCTGTCTCCAAGATCTGTGTTGTGTGTACTTGCTTGATAGAGTTCTGCTGACCTCCATGAACACTTCCAAGTAAGGGCAGATCTAGTACACACACTTAGGACTTCTAATGGCTCCCTAAACGGAGGCCCTTGGTTCCCATACCCTGAGCAGTACCTCTCTACGTCTGCACCAGGTATCCTCTGAAACCTGCTTGGCATTTCTGTGGTGGCTTATGTTTTCATCAGCCTGCCGTGCTGTCCCTTACACTAGATTGTGAGTTCTCTGAGGGCAGGGGCTCCCATTTGTCACCTCTGTATCCCCAGAACCTGACACATCACACATAGGACTTGACTCTCCTATGGAATGAAGGCATGAAGACTAAGTAACTGAAAACATCAACATGTGTGTCTGAATTGAGACGCCAAGATCCCTCATCAGACACTTAGTCCTATAGGAGCTAGGGCTGTCCCGTAGTATTATTGTATCTCTAGCTCTGTAAAGATAGAGCTGGTCACAGACGGACTTGACTGTCAAGAAGGCAGTGAGTGCCTTGTCACTGGAAGGATTCAAGTTAAGGGATACCAGGGGGCTGTTTGGCAGATGGGTATGATCGTTAAGAGCCCTCTGGTCCCTGAAATTCCAGAATTGGGGATCTGCTCTTCCTCATATTTCTCAACTTTCCTTGTTTGATCCTTTCTAGGCCAATGACATCCTCATCCTCCGAAGCCACGAGTCCAATGCCCCTGGGCCTGCTGGTGGCCACGCCTCGGAAAAGCCAAGGGAAGGGAAGTCACGAAGGGCACTACCTTTTTCAGAGAAGAAGAAAAAAGCAGAGACCTTTAATAAAACCCAGAATCAGGAGAACACATTCCCTTGTAAAAAATGTGGCAGGTAAGATAGTAAGCCCCGATTCCATGGGAACCTGGGGGGCGGGGGTTGTTGGGGGGTCAGCATCAGTTCCTGGGAGAAGAGCCAGCGCCAGGTTTTGCCTTGTCTTCTGATTGGTTCAGAGGGTTTCCAAGGCAGTGATGTCACTTGGCAGCTTTTAAAAGAAGGATGTTGGCACTGAATCAGGAACCCCTCCAGCCTCTAGTGGAAGGCCGGGGGGCGTGGCTGCTGGAGGGACTGGGGACACCCCCGCGTGCACGCGCAGTGGGCTGCTGGGCGCTGGGAGGCGGGGCAAGCTTCTCACCCTCCGCTCCCGCCCGGCTCCAGGGTGTTTTACAAGGTGAAGAGCCGCAGCGCGCACATGAAGAGCCACGCGGAGCAGGAGAAGAAGGCTGCTGCTCTGAGGCAGAAGGAGAAAGAGGCAGCGGCCGCCGCCGCCGCGGCCGCCAACGCCTCCCCGCACCAGCCAGCCCTGCGCGAGGACAGCGCCGGCGAGAGGGGCTGACGCCCGGGGCTTGGCTGGGAGGCCGAGGCCGGCCCCTCGCCCTGGACTCCGGGCCTCCCCGCACCAGCCCGCCGAAGCTCCTGCAAGCGCCTGCAAGCGCTTGCAAGCACCCTGGGACCTGCAGAGAGCGCGGAGAGATCACGTGGACTTTTCTCTGAAAAACAAATGAGAAAATAAACGGCTCTTTTATTTATAAAGGCCCCAGGAGCAGTGTTAAGACCTGCAGGATCCAGTTCTCTTTGCTCTGGGTCTGTTGGAAGTTATCCTCGTGCTTTCTCGGAATCGTGAGAGTCTGCTCACTGCGGCTGCCCTCCCAGGGGCTCCAGACACCTCCGCTGCCTGTCACCCTGGGACGTCTGCTGCTGTGCAGCCTCTTCCGGTCCTTTGTTCCTCCTCCTCTGCTGGTGTCTCCAGGGCGAGCCAACCCAAAGATGGCAGCATTACCTCCCCTCCCTAGGGGATCTCAAAGGCTGTACAGGCCCAGTCCCAAGCTTAGGAAAAAGGACTGCCTTGAAGGGAGTGTGGTGGCCTTCTCAGAGAGGGGGCTCAGCCTGACACTTGTGAGGTCCACCGCACAGCAGTATCCAGGCCTCAGCTGCCCCAGTAACCCTGTCCTCAGAGAGGCCACCTCCTCCGGAGGGAGGCTACCAGAATGCGTGGAGGGAGAGAGATGGAGGACAAGTACCTATACCCTGGGCTGCTTGCTAGAAGCTCTACTGGGGCACGAAAGTTTTCTCAAATGTTTGGAGAAGGGGCCAATGTTCTGTCCAGCTCTCAGCCTGCTGGAGGGAAGAGCTGTGCAGACATGGAAGCTGCAGGGCTAGGCCTGAGGGAGCTTTTCATAAGCCTTGGCTCTTCCTGCTTCCCACTTTTTTGCCAAATATTTTTGGGTTCTAGGGTTTCCTAAGGGAGTTTAGCCTGGACCCAGCCTGCTCTCTTGGTGCAAGTACCCTCCCTGCCTCTGTCCTGCCCTCAGCACTGCCACCTAAACCACCCCACCTGATCCAGAGCGGATATCCACAGCTGAGCCCCCAGTCCTGCATGCTGGAGATTTCTGGATCCATCCCTGGGAGAGGGAGGTCTCCTAACCAGATTGGACAGGAGCCTTCATTCCTTGACTTGTGTCATTTGGGAGCTATTTATTTATTCTTAATATTTAATTTTTAACATCCTCTCAGGGACCAGGGGCCTCCTGCTTTCCAGAGGCCCAAGTGCATTTATCCCAAAACAAGGCATCCTCTTGGCATCTGCCCCAGCCTCCATTCCCAAAGCCCTAAGCTCCCTCACCTCGTTACTCTGGAAGCTATTGCCATAAAGAATGATAATAGCACTGAAAAGAGTACGAAGGTGAAGGGTGTCCCCAAAGCCACATAGCAAAGGAGATCAGAGGCAGTTCTGCTACCTCTTGTCTGGCTGTGCTTTCAAATGTCTGAGGGGGTTGCCTGGAAGCCAGAATTCCGGCTTAAAGAAGCTATATTTGGTGTGAAGTCACTGAAGTGCAAGGACTGGAAGGTTCTGGAGACCTCTTCACTTGTCAGTCTCATAGGAGGGCTGAGTTACTTTTCTGATATCATTACTTTAGTTGTACAAAAGAAGTTTAAGTGAATGCAGGTATATGACAGTTCAGCATGTTAGGAAGGAGTCAGTACCCTGTGAGGTAGCCAACAGACATCGTGTCAGTCATTGGTAGTGGGAAGGGAGTTTTGTTGCTGAACTATATGCACTGTCAGGTATTTTTCAGCATTCATTTTTGCCTTCTACAGCACCCCTGCTGTGGGAAGAACAAAATTCTTCCCCCACACTCCCCTGTGTCTACTAGGTCTCCAACTTCCTAGTTTCCTCCATGTTTCACAAATTTGATGTCCCAAAATTATAAGATCTGGCATATGCTCCAGAAGCAGGAGGGCAATAAATTTCGGCTCTCTTCTATATCACTTGTGTAATCTGAGTGCCTTCTCTGCTTTGCCCCAAAGTGCTACTTACGTTTCCCTAGGTTTTTCTATTTAAACCGTATATAGTTTCAGGCCCCTCTATGGACATGTGGCAACAGAAACTTCCATCTAGAGCGATTCTCCTCTACTAAGGTCATGGAGACCAGACCAAGTGAATGTAGATGGAGAAAATCAAGATGGTACCTCTATTAATCCCATCAGATGCCATATATTAGAGGGGTTTGTGCTCAAGGATTAATGATACCAAGAATGCACTGTGAAAGTTCCATTGTTTGGAGAGCAGATGCAATCATGGCAAGAAACCTGCCAATAAAGTAGTGCAATTATAGAAGTGGGTATATCCTTTATGGTGCTTTTTTCCCTATGAAACATTAGGCTTGTCTTCTGTTTTCTATTCAGAGCCCTTTATTTTGAGAAGTTAGATGACAGACACATCCAGCTTTACACTGTCTCCTCACACCAACTCATCCACCTCCCAGCCTCCATCTACATTCAGCTAAGGGCATGAAACTAACCTAGTGCCTGTGTTTCAGACCATTTCTGAGGTCTCTCCTCCCCGCCTTCCCTAAGGAGACAGTGCTTCAGCGTTGTCCTCCATGCCTTCAGCAGCCCCCTTATCCCTTCTGTCACCCCACCTCCACCCCAGCACAGAGGTCTTGTGCTGCTTATATCTAAAGGGATCTCCTATATTTAACTGCCTCGGTGACCTAACCTCTTCCTTCTCATGTGCCAGATGTTCAGATGAAGGAGGAATACAACACATACTCAAGCCTCAGCTCTTTAAATTTGTTTTTGTGGGGCTCACTTTTCTTGGATGGTATTTATTACCAGACTGGCCAGCCTAACTCCTTAGGTTTACAGGAAATATGCATATTTTTATAAAGCAATTGTATGCCCTCCCCTTATTTTGCTGTGTTAATATTTGCCTCTAACAATTTGCAGCTGTTTCACCTTTTCCTTGTTTGTCTCTGTTGAAGGCCTTGTTAGAGGGGACAGCACAGGAACAACCTAAACGGTTTGTAATTATTGTACAAATATTTTAATGGCATATAAATAAGTATATTCCTTTTATTTTGAAAAAAATGATCAGACACTGCCTTTTGTGTGTTTGCTGCCTGTGGCACCCTTTTTTAAAGACTGTTACATATTAAAATAATGTACATATATATAAATATTACCTCTTTTGCTGTACAGTTGTGATAGAACAGATGGAAGATTTATTTTTTGTGTGCTTTTTATAAAAAAAATTAATACACTAAAGGAAATCTTGCTGATGTGATTGTAATGTACCTATGTAACTTATTTACTTTTGGATGTTCTGTATCTTCAAACCTTTTATTAAATAAGGTTTTAAAAATTCAGAGTTGAATGCTGTGTTTTGGGGGGAGATTTTCACCATCTGAGAATGAGGAGAGCAGGCCTTGTTTTACTCGTGGGGGTTACTATACCTTTTTGAACCACAGGGATTCTGTGGTGTAGCCCGCCCATTGTCAGTGGTGCCAGGAGCGGGGAAATAACACGTGTCTGCCTAGCTACAAAGATTATGCTATAAATTATAGTAATTTGTACAAAATTTTAAAGACAAAAGTCTCAACTCGAAGTCTCACCCAAAAACAAGTAAATGGCACACTTCTGACATTTTCGTTTAGTTGGGATGAAGTATGGGGGATGCAGATTGAGATCAGGTGGGACAGGAAAGCCGCGGAAACCTGGAGGGTACTTAGAAGCAGCCAGCAACCTGAGTGCAATCAGTCTGCCTTGATAGACACATTTTCGGCAATAAATCCACTCCAGAATTATATTATTCATTATAAAATAGTTTTTTTTTTTTTTTTTTTCTATTGTAAACTGAAAAAGGAAACGCGCCATCAGAGACACCAGTACCGCTCGCTCCTTGCAGTAACCTCGGCAACCACTGCACCCCGGCGCGCCGCTGAGCGCGCGGATCTGCAGCGTCACGACACTGTTACCATGGCTACGCGCCCGCTACGCCGCGGGGGCGGGCCGCGGCGGTAGCCTCTGCGGGGCGAGTCCCGCCGTCACTGCGGCAGCGGGGCCTCGGCGGGCAGGGCGTCCCGAGAGCGGCGGTTGCGCAGCGCTGAAACCGCCGCAGCCCTCCACTGCCGGCGCCTAGGCCGCTCTGGCCACCTTTGCGTCTGCGGCCTTCAGCCTTCCTTCCCGTCCTCCCCGCGGTCTGCTACCTGCGGCCTCCGTCCCCGTCACCAGAGGCGTTACTGCGCCCGCAAAGGAGCCACGACTGGGCTGGCTCCACCGTGACCTCAGGACAGTCTTTTTCTCTGTGGGCAGCACGGTCCTCGCCCGCCTGAAAGTCTGGCTCTAACCGCGAACGCGATCGGCTCACGGAGCAGTAGAGTTTCTGGCGGCCCTGCGGAGGAGGAGGCGTCCACGCCCCACGACCACACCCCGGCGGCCTCTTCAGCCGGCGGTCGCCTGCCTTGGCCTCCCGCCCTCGCTCCTCGCCTTCTGCGCTGCGACGCGACACCCTGCCTGCCGGTGGAAGACCCCGGCCGCTGAGCTGGACCCGAGACGCAAGATGGCGGCGGCCGTGTGACCGACGGACTGAGCATCCCCTAAGCTCGCTAAGGAAACGCGCGGACGGACTGACTTTGGGGACAGCGAAAAGAGAGCAAGACTCTATTTGTGACTGCTTGAAGTTTGCCTCCCTCCGGCAAATTGGGGGATTGCCTGGCAGTCTCAGCCCTAGACATAGAGAGCCACAGATTAATCCGTATTTGGAGACTTGGGGCCTTTGATAGTTGAGAAAATGGCTATGACGCTGTTGGAAGACTGGTGCAGGGGGATGGATGTGAACTCCCAGAGAGCCCTTCTGGTCTGGGGAATCCCCGTGAACTGTGCTGAGGCTGAAATCGAAGAGACCCTCCAGGCTGCGATGCCCCAGGTGCCCTATAGAGTGCTTGGGAGAATGTTCTGGAGGGAAGAAAATGCAAAAGCAGCCTTGTTAGAGCTCACTGGCGCCGTCGATTACGCAGCGATACCCAGGGAGATGCCTGGTAAAGGAGGGGTCTGGAAGGTGGTCTTTAAGCCCCCGACTTCCGATGCCGAATTTTTAGAAAGGTTACACCAATTCCTAGCGAGAGAGGGCTGGACCGTGCAAGATGTGGCCCGTGTCCTTGGGTTTCAGAATCCCACTCCGGCCCCAGGCCCAGACATGCCAGCAGAAATGCTAAATTATATTTTGGATAATGTTATTCAACCTCTTGTTGAATCCATATGGTACAAGAAGCTGACCCTATTTTCGGGGAGGGACATCCCGGAGCCGGGGGAGGAGACCTTTGATCCTTGGCTAGAACACACTAATGAGCTCATGGAGGAATGGCAGGTGTCTGATGTAGAGAAGAGGAGGCGGTTGATGGAGAGTCTTAGAGGCCCCGCCGCTGACGTCATCCGCATCCTCAAGATGAACAACCCTGCGATAACCACCGCGGAATGCCTGAAAGCACTTGAGCAGGTGTTTGGGAGCGTCGAGAGCTCTAGGGATGCGCAGGTCAGATTCCTGAACACTTACCAGAACCCGGGAGAAAAGTTATCTGCTTATGTCATTCGTCTAGAGCCTCTCCTGCAGAACGTGGTGGAGAAAGGGGCCATAGATAAAGATAATGTGAACCAGGCCCGTCTGGAGCAGGTCATTGCTGGGGCCAATCACAGCGGTGCCATTCGGCGGAAGCTGTGGCTCACAGGCGCTGCGGAAGGGCCGGCCCCCAATCTCTTTCAGTTGCTGGTGCAGATCCGCGAGGAGGAGGCCAAAGAGGAGGAGGAGGAGGCCGAGGCTGCCCTCTTGCAGTTAGGCCTGGAAGGGCACTTCTGACGTCCAGAAACGGGGCTTTAGCGCAGACCTAGATCTCAGTGGCTTTCTTCGTGGTGCTGTGTAATAGGCGTGTCTCTTGGTAGTAAAGACTTAGCCGCGTTTTTTTCCTAGGTTGAACGTCAGGTCTGCATACTCATGTGACATCAAATTCCTGCAAGCGAGCACACGGCTGCTACAGTTTTCTTGGGCAGTGGAAAACACAAGCTGTCATCGTGAAACCATCAGTAGTGAAAAACATGTGAGCCCGTGACACTTCCCACTGAGGTAATCAAATGTGAAATTGCATGTTCAGATGTTTCGCATAAGACCTGGCTAACACAAGAAATGTTCAGTAAAAATATGAACTTATATTGTTAT
Organism: Solenodon paradoxus; assembly: GCA_004363575.1. Taxonomy (NCBI): domain Eukaryota; kingdom Metazoa; phylum Chordata; class Mammalia; order Eulipotyphla; family Solenodontidae; genus Solenodon; species Solenodon paradoxus. The sequence continues at coordinate 49,026 of RJWH01005698.1, read as the reverse complement.
TAATAGTGTGAATTTGTGCGTGTTTACTGTAAATTGTTCCTGGTTTATCAAAGGAAGGAAATATGAATTTATTAGGTATTCAGCTTTACAGTGCAAATACCTTTTCATCATTAAACATCGATCTGTTTAATTGAAAAGTATTCCGAAACTATAAAATGGGGTGTTAGAGAAATACTGCAAATTTAGAGCTGTGTAAATCAGATTTTTCATTGCAGGATATATAAATTGCATGGGAAGGTTACAGTATCGTTCCCCCATTTCAAGTCTTTGTCATTGTAGTTCTTGTTCATAGTTTCTAAGTATTCTAAAGGAAGATGAAGTTATCAAGTATGTGTATATGAATAAAAATATTTTAAAATTGTTTGGTTTCTTTGGTGTGTAAAAAATTTCAGTGTAATTAAACTTTGTCCTCTTAGGTAGACTGCCCCATATTATCAAAACAATCAGACCTCAATTATTTGATCATTTAGCCTTGTATTCATTTTTGCCTGTTTTTTATATAAGGCAAATGTTATAAGGCTAAGTAGATAATCGTATATACAAGTGTATACTTACTATAAAATATTATAAAATTATGAAATGGGGTTTAAGCAATGCTTTTTCTCACTTTTTGAATCTCCTTTCAGCTAAAAATGTTTCTCCTGCAGGAATAGTAACTACAACTCACACCTATGTCAAGTCATTGTTTTGGTTTTACAGTAGTGACTTCATGTCAAGAGGATATAAAAAGGGATATGGCTTAACATGTTTGACTGCAGAGGTAAAGTGAGTGAAGATGTCCATCTTTGAGATCTTTAGTAAATCCAAAAGAATTTACTATGATGAGTTCAGTAGTGCTTTTCCTGGTAACAATGCTTTAAAATTATCACTGAGCTGTGTAACAGAAAGTGAAAAGTTATACATATATATATATATATATATATACACACACACACACTAACAATGGTATATATTCAAATATTTCTGTGCATTCATGTCAGTTCCCATGTTGTTCCTCTCACACTCTTCTCCCCTCAGCATATACACATCTCCATATATTTGACCCCCACAAGATAGGCAAATCTTCACACACATAAACACACAAACATCTCCCCTCCCTGTCTCCACTTACATAAGTTCTCCATTTCTACACATTCCTTTCATCTCTTACACGTTGCCTTCCACCTTCCCTCCAACACTTCATCATACACATACACTCCTCCCACCACACACGTGTGCTAGACAAGTCTCCCAGCCTGTCATCACTCATGTCTACGTAAGTACATGCACCTTTCCCGCTGCACCACACAGCAACCAGCCACAAAATGCACACACTGCCATTGCACATAGTACATTCATGAAAAGTACAGGTTCTTCATTTTTAAACCCAATATGTTATATGCATTCTTCTCTGTTTATGTCTTCTTTTTATACCTGTTTTTTTTTTTTTTTTTTTTTTTTATATAGATTTAGGAGTGAGGGAGGGTCATCACCTAAGATTCTTTTATTATGTAACATATATATCGACATACAGTATAAAAGTCAGGATTCTAGATGTCCATTCTTTGTCCTGGAAAACAAGAATTAAAAATGATAGTCTAAAATCTAAATTAAGGCGTTCTTTTTACTGGCTCAGAAAAAAAAAATTTTTTTTTAAAGGTAAGGTGCAGGCAGGAATGAAGATGAGTAAATAGGCAGGCAGAAGGAGAGAGGAGGAAGAAACATTTTATTTTAACTGTTCACACTGGTTGTTTCCCCCGGACCTGGGACTTGAACTCAAAGGTATGTGGCTTGTGTTCCTTCAGAGGTGGCTGACCGGTTATAACCACTACTCTACCCAGGTGTACCAAAATCTTTCTTTTTAAAGTAGGATGACAGCAAAAAGGATATCCTCATAACCAAAAAACTGGAATGAAGCAGAAACTGACCAATATTTCATTTGACTGATACCACAAATTATGTGCTGGGACAATGTGTGGTATTTCTGCTGCTGCCGGGTTCTCCCTGTTTCTTGTGAATCAAAATGGGGCTGGCCAAGATTACTCCAGATCACAAATCAAGGGTCTGTCAGCTAACTTTTATCTTGTGTACTTCTGGAAGTAAGGAGCGGCTTAGGAATGGCCAAGTGTCACAGTAATTTGTTGTCCATGCAGAAGCTCTTTCCAGGAGGCTAATACAGCATAGGGAAATGAATGCCTCTCTTCTTCATAGATGCACACAGCTATGTGGAATGTGTTATCCAAAGGCTGAATCTCTTCGGGATCGAGTATCACTGGACGTTCCATACTTGCTGTATATTAGTTAAAACTATTGTTCATGTAACAAAAAACATACAAATTTTTTTTTTTATAAAATAACACAATTTATTACTATTTTAAAACAAATTTCACAAAATAACATTCAGGAACTCAACATTTCTAAATAATTTAACACAATAAGTTTAGTCATACAGTCATGCTACAAAATTCTTGCATATAAAAGATTATTACCAAAGTATTAATAGATTTTAAATGTTCTTGAAGAATGGAGTTGGTTCTAGAATCCAAAGACATTGGAATGATGCTCATAATCACAGCTGATGCCCTGGGAAAAGTAGCTGGCTATCCCTACAGTCTCTGCATGGGATTGATCCTTCCGGGCAACAGCACCTCACAGGCAGGCACCCTGCTGAGAAAAATAACAAAAACCTCCTACCCTGGTAATACAAGCCACACTGAATTTATCCAGCATCTAAATTCATTTTAAAAATCTAGATGTGGGAAAGACTCAGAAAATCTATTCTGAGTAGAATTCTCTTCTCAACAGATACCGCCACCCTGACCCCCGCCCAGAGGGATGACTTTCAGTGTAGCAGACATGGAGGATGATACCAAGTAGCAGGAAACTAGGAAACTCCTGACTCTCTTATCAACAAACAACTACTACTCACGTTGGCTTAGAGCAAACAAGGATGAGGTTTGAGTCTAAAATCCTCATGCAGGCTAGTTATTTACTCATCTGCCCTTTGGGAGTATTTTCCACCAACATCCAGTTCATAATTTTAAAGTGCAAATCTATTGAAAAATAGTTTACTCTCCCTCATCCACTTGTTAAATTTCCTAGATCATAATTTGGTTCGCTAGTTCCCCTCTAACCTGCCCAATACAGGAAATTTACTAGAATCCAGTTATAACTTTTCCAGGTGTCAAGTGAAAACTTATCTTAGGTCAGAAAAGGTACGACTCAGTCTAGTTTTTCCTTTCTGTTTTCTTCCTTTGCAGTCACTGGTTTATAAAAAGGCAGGACTATAGACATGGGGGTTCTAAAAGCGCCATGGTTTTTTTTTTTTTTAAACACAATCCTTCATTTTTTATTGCACCTATTTTGTGATTTTACTTTTAGAAAACAATGCTAGAATAAAGATAAAGTGTCAAGTTGTTTGTGTCAAAAGCACCAACTCTGCGGCATTGAATCTGAAAATTTATATCTAATTATTTACAGATACATGAAGCAGCTCAAATAAAGAAAAATGTGTGCCTAAGTAATTGATTTCTGGTAAAGGATAACCTTTCAGTTGAGCAGTAAATACAATGTAAGGTCTTTGTGAACTGATGGTTCAACTGCAGTTAGAGAAACAATAACTACTCATAATCAATGCTTGGAAACTACCTCCCAATTTTTAAAAGTGAATTATTAAATCCAGCCATTCTAGGACCTACACTTTTTCCATATAGTACTAATAAAAACCCAGATTCTGGGTCACAGAACAACTATCATCAATTCTACCTACATATATACCAATTCTGAGAATAAATCAACATTAAGATTCATTTCTTATTCCTCTTTATGCTATTTCAGATCACTGGTAAAGGTATCAGAAGCAGCATCTCATTAAGACAAAATTTCTTTTTCCATACAGAAACCCTACTAAGTGTCCTATTCCACCTCTATTTGTAGAATGGATCCAGTAACTATACCAAGTATGGATCAGTTAACATGACCAGGTAATCTTCTGATCACTTAACATGACCAGGTAATCTTCTGATCACATCCAAAATCAGTGTCTACATCAGCCAACTTGTATACATGATTACCAAATTTTATACACGTTTTCTGTATTTAATGGCTGCTTTAGCCTGCAAATTTCTATTCATTATTTAACACTGAATAAACACTTCAAGAATGATGATCTGTTTTGTAAAGTATACTTAAAATGTTAAACTCGAGATAAAGCAAAATCTATCATAAAGTGGAATTCTGTTAATAGTAAGAGAGAGGTAGGTTAATAATCATGGGTAAGATAAACAAGAATGCTAAGAAATAAAAGTGGAGACCCTGCTGAAAAAATATAAGTTGAACCTTCTAACCCTGAGTTTCTAATGTTATGTGAAAATTATTAAAATGAGCTTACAAAAAAGGGAAATGCCGGTAACCATTTTCTTTCATCCATGATTATGAAAGACAGCATCCTCTCTTATACAGCTTAGGTAACGTAGTTAGAGCGAAAAGAAGTGGGCAAAAGGAATGCTGGTATAAAGCACTGGTGATCTGTCCCAACCCTCTACTCTAGGGGACAGATGGCAATGTCTAAAGACAGTTTGGTTGTTACAGCTAAGGAAGGGGTTCTACTGGCATCCAAGTAGAAACCAGAGAAGCTGCTAAACATCCGATGATACACAGAACAACTCCCCACAATAATGGATTATCCAGCCCCAAATGTTATCAGTGCCAAGGGTGAAAAACTCTGGTTTAAAGGAACAAACTCCTATTAACACAAAAGTCTTTCAAAGCCTGACCAGGTAACAGAGCCATAAACTTAGAGTTAGAGAACATAGAAAAATTGAATTCCTTTGTAGACTAAAATCACATTTCCTGTGAAAAAATTAAAAATACTGAGCTGATTTCAGAGTTCTACCAGCATTACAAGAATAAAAATAAGAAATTTATATATATATATATATATATATATATATATACATACATATATATATAATGCTTTAAACCAGGAGCACAGAAGGAATCTTTTCAAAGTAGGTCAAATAACTAATCCAAGAAACATAAACCTAAATCTGCAGCAACAAAGGTGTTTGAAGAAATGACTTGAGAGATTACCCTAAACTTCACACCCGCTATCTTCCACTTCCCGCCAGCATGGATTCTGGTTTTACTCTAAGAAAAGGATGCTCAAAGAGTCATTTCGATTTTTGTTGAGTAGACCAGAATATGAGGCTATGAGAAATGGACATAGAAAAAAGTACTCCACATTTCTCTTAAGAACTACTAGTGATTAAGCAGCAAGGGAAAACAGAGAAAAAATAGCTTCTCTATTACAGAATTCAGAAAAACCAAATACTAACACTGTAAGCCACATTACAAATAAGTTCAATATGAAAACATCCAGTAGTTATAGTCACTTTCAGGTTAACTTTGAGAAAAATACACCCATACATAGCAATATGGCTTTAAGGTTGCCTATTAGATGAAGTGCATGCTACAAGTAAAGAAGATCCTCTTTCCTCTAAGCTTATGGGGTTGAAATATAATCTAAGGGAAGTATGATTCATAAAAGAAATACTCAAAGGTCTTGAATATATAAAGCCAGAGTAAAGATTTCTTCCTATCTGATTGCTAAGGAAACTAAAAAGGTGTTGGACTAAACTTTCCTCTTGTTGATATTCAGAATTGATTGTCAGAGCAGTGGTCCCTTTTGATCAGAATAACTCAGAGAAATCACATAATTCTTACTTAAATGATAGCTGAAAACTTCTGAAAGCCAGGACTATTTATGCGATCACTTTTTAAAAAATGACTCTCCCCTTTTTGATTCTACACAAATAAATGGGGAAATAAGAATCAACAGTCTCTGGCTGAGAGACTTTAGGCACAATTTGGCAGAAGGCCTCTGACTCCTTTTCTGCAATCCATCAGAGTTCAGTCATGGCCTGCTATGGATTTCATTTGGTTACTACTATATCTTGAATTTTCCAAAAAGAATGTTTTTTCTTCTAGGATAAATTCTAAGTTCTGCATCCAAATATTGCTTTGCAATATTGCATCCAAATATTGCTTTGCAATTTTGAAACTAGACCAGCTACAATGCTTCACAGAAGAGGCAATCCTGAAAAATATTGCCATTGGCCTGGACTTCTATAATGAAACATCTTTTCTCTTTTCCCTTCACAACCACTTTCATAATGCATTTTAAGAGCTATTTAACTTAGAATTTCTCTAAAAATATTTTTTAAATACTAAATTTCATTTATTGAAAGATACCAAATCCAGTCCTCAACAATGATGAACTTAAAAAAGTTCTATACTTTTTAAACATTCACTTCTGCCAACATAGGGTCAACAGATCAGTTATTAGGGCAAATTTTGACATACCTGAATATTCGACATTTAGGTTAAGAATTAAAATATAACTAGTGCTTATATATTTTTTCTTATATAACATAAGGTACTATAGGTCAAAAACTGTACCTAAAATCAGGTACACATCAAATAACATGGTCATCATACTAGTCAAAGGAATAATCACGACAGCCATTTTCACCACTGACCTGGATCACAGAATGACTGATAGATACAGTGACTTGAGTGACCATCCATGTAATACAACCTAAATCCCAGTTGACAATGCACACATTTTTTGAAAAGCAAGTAAATATATAATGGGCTCTAAGGCCTCTAAGATAATAACTTTTCCCTTTTTTATCACAGCTTTTCCAACATGTCTCTAGTCTTGGTTCTAGGGTTGCTGCTGTGTGTCTAAGAGGAACTCTCAACGTGCCGCGCTACGCTGTGCTGCCTTCTAAACCAAAGGCTGTATTTGTGCTTCTGAGTCATAAACAGGTGAACCTTCAGGAAAGATGGTCTACAGAGTCAAAAGTTAAGTGTGTATATATAGATATGTATACATTAATGCCTGGCCTAAAATAAAACTAGAAAAACTGAATAAAAGCACATTTGTTCCTTTGTTGTTAAAAATGACTTGTCTATAAAGGCCTCAGATGGGACTACTCAGTACATAACTGGGAGGGAAGACAAACACTGAAAATGTGTAGCTTCTAAAAGAGCACTAGAACAGTGTAGTTTCTAAAAAGGGAACTAAAGTAGTGTTATTTTGAGAGAGAACCACTAAATAGGTTTTTCTAAAAAAAGTGATGGAAGATCTGCTTTCTCTTAAGAACCTTTGCCCCACACAGAATCTTTAAAATATACAATTATACAAAACTTATCTATTGTTCATATGACGTTTAAATAAGTTAATACAAAGTGGAAAATGTGGTGCTAGTTATCTTCTTCCTCTTCCTCTTTAATTACTGGGGTGCCTAAAATGAAAAAAGAAAAATATTTCAGGTCATTCTCAACAGATTACTAAAATTCCAAGTGGAAATATTTTCCTGTCAACCTGAGAAGCTTTGCATTCTGTGCCATAATAAACAAAATTCCATAAAGTAATATCTTTAATTTCAAATTATCCAAAAAGCCTCTCAGGAGAATCCTCAAATGAATTAATATAAATATTAATTGAGAGTAAAAATGCCTACAGGTGCCAGACAGAAATAAAGTAAACCCTATTACACACTAAAAATTTTGTGGGTTAAACACGAAGAAATATCTTCATTTTTCACAATATGTTGCCAGAAATCTGAACTTCTTAATTACCCCAAATATTAAACATTGGGGATAAACTGGAAAACAAAATTAAAAGAACCAAAGCATAGAAAACAACACACATCTGGTAGGTTCTCGCTGAGCCAGGGGACACTGTTTCTGAGCTCTGGCATTTGAAACCTGCCCACAATCTGACTCCAGCCAACTTGTCAGTTGTAACTCTTCAGCCAGTCGCTCTCCACTCCAGCTAAACAGATGGATCCAGGGTCTCTTAAACATCTTGCACATGCGCACCTGTGGACTCTTAGGTAACAAAGTTCCTCCATTTTTTGAATGCCCTCCCCCCAACTCTCCTTCCATCTAAATTCTACCCTTTAGAACCAACTCCAGTGCCTCTTCCTTTGTGATCCTTCCAGGGTGAACATTTATGAAAACACTGATTTGAAAAGATATATGCACCCCTGTGTTCACTGCATGACTAGTTACGATAGCAAAGAGATCGAAACGATCTGAGTGCCCCTGAGAGATGACTAGATAAAGAAGATGTGATATATGTAAAATGGAATACGATTCAACTTTAAAAAAAAGATAAAATCTTGCCGTTTGTAACGACATGAATGTAACTAGAAGGTAAAATGCTAAGTGAAGTAAGTCAGAAGGAGAAAGACAAATACTAGATGGTCTTACTGGCATGTGGAATATAAAGAAACAAAGCAAATGAACAGACAAAACAAAACTATCCCTTAGACGCTAACGACAGAACTGAGGTTCCCAGAGGGGAAGCGGGGCTGGGAAGCAGGAGCAAAGGGTAGCGGTGGACCAATGGACAGTGATGGAGGACTATTAGAAATTTCGTGGTGGCAATCCCTGTGCCTCAGACAGCTGAGGCAGCTAAGGAACAGAGCATGTGAAGGCCAAGGAGGGGTGGAGGGTGAGTGAACCAAAACAACCCCAACAAACAAATAAAAGAAATTTGGTGGTGGGCATGGGCATGGTGTGTTATCATATACTTGATGATGAATGAACCTGCCCATCTAAAACTTACATTATGTAGCAAATCAAAGTCGCCTCGATTTAAAAAAAAAAAAAGAAAAACAAAAACAAAAAACCTTGTGCAAACTCTACAGACCTCCACGCTTTCCCCAGAGATTCCGAAATACCCCTTACAGAGATGCAGGCCCGTTTCAGAGCAGCCGCCATAGCAGGCTAGGTGGATGAAAGGGCTGAACACGGGTCTTTAGATGGAGGCAGCAAGGGAGAGATGGAGACGCAAGGAACAGGAAGGTTAGACCGCAGGGCAGCAGGGGTGGTGAGCAGGAGCGTGAGAGTTGAGAGACCAGGAAGCCTCAACCACAGAGAACAGGTCCTTTACCGTTATGTTTTTGTTTTTTAAGATATAAGTATTAGTATGAGTATGGTGATGGAGAAAATAAGGAAAATGGTTGTTTGATACATGATATAATGATGATAACGATGGCAATTACCATCGAGTAGCTAGATGTTACTTGTTTCTTCTAAATATTTTCCTTTTCTCCCATTCAGTCAGGTAGGCTTATTGGCTCTGATGTCACTGCCCGAGGGGCAGCGCAGAAAGCAGAAACAGACCACCACACTTGCTGACTTTCGTCTTTGAAAAGCCTAAGAAGACCAGTGAGAATACAAAGTCTGTAAGAAAATGCAGTGATGTGGAGAAGGAAGGGGACAGTGTGTCTCCGCACACTAGGAAGATACTTCCCGGATAGACAGAAGAGAAAGAATTCTGAGCTGGAAGAGCAGACTCCTGGTCTGGTTCCCTGATGGAACCATAGGGAGCATGTCAGACCCAGAGAGGTCTGTGTCGATATAATTTCCAAGTTTTAGAGTACAAAAGAACAAGGTGGCGCACACTGGTGGCCTAGTGGGCTCGTCCACTGTGCGGTCCACATGCATCCCAAGGTCCCGGGTTCACGACCCAGGGCCGGGTAAACAACCAAGACGAACAACCAAATAAAATAAATAAAGTGCTCTTCTCCTCTCTCTTCCTGGCTGCCTCTGCTTGCCTTCATTCCTGCTGCACCTTTCCTTAAAAACAATGACGACAACAAAAAAACCCCAAGGTGTGATATGATTAATTAACTATCCAAATGACAGAAAAGCTATTAAGTGGCAGAACTGGGGTGTAAACCAAGTTAGTCGGGGTTATCAGCTGATGTGAACATCTATCTTAGATTGTGGAAACTAAAATTAGGGGAGAAGGGGAAGAGAGAAGACTACAATTTTGATCCAACTGTGAAAAAGCAGCTGCTTACCATTTACATCGGATTATTCTGCAAAGAAATACCTTTGTGATTTGAGAACAAGCCCAACTTTCTTATAATAAGCTTTTGATCTAGGGATGATCTTATACTACTCCAAATACCCTAGGAGTTTTTCATCTCACCTTAGTTCAAATCTGGACCATTAGAGTCCCTGGAGTCCCTGGAGGCAGCCTTAGGGTAGAGACAACCTATCATTTCTTTAGTTGCGTTCTTTTTCATGATTCTGCAAATTCAATTCTACACCGAGAAAACACTGCCAAGCTGGCTCAGAGTCACTCACCATCCAGCTTTTTCAGTTTGGGCACTCTCTTGGTTGCTTCGTCAATCCAGTTCCCCTCAGCAGAATGTTTCTCCTCCAAGGGATTGCCTACAAACACCAGGTCTTCTAGGCATGGCAATTCTGCCAACTTAATAAATTCCGCTACAAGTACAAAGAATAGATTTCATATTAAAATGACAAGTTTTACTGTTAAGACTTTGGGTATGAATTCCAATATCCCCAACCCTCGATTTTTCATTATTTAGGACAGTTAATTGCTTAAGCTTTTGAAGGCAGTAAGGGAAGTTGCATATATGAAGTCATTTCTGAAAGTATTATGAGAAGAGGGAAAATAAACTACCATTATGCTAGTTTAAGAATAGGATAAGAAACCTGTTCCCTTTTTGAAATACGGTCCACCCTTATACTATTTTGTAAAGGGTGTATTATCTTCAATAAATCTCACTTGCTTCTATTAAAAAAAAACAGAAGAAATGAGGTTCAGAATTAAAAAGAACAAATCAATATCTAATGATAGTCTTCTCTATGCTACACTGCATCAGTTAGACTAAGCTAACCTTTCTTATGTATATGTATATTATAGTATGTTTTTTATTGTAGTAATTATTCTATACATTCAAATATGCATAGGCTCTCCATTCCTCATACATATGTCAACACACCATGCCCTCCACCAAATCACCAAGTGTTCTTCACCATTGTCCAGTGGACTCTGCTACCATTGTCCTCCTCTATTTCTTTTAAGAAGGACTTATAATTTTCATTGTACAAATTCCTGTTAGGTATATGCCCAGGTAATTTATTCTTTTAACTTCTATTTTAAACGGTATGATTTTCATGATTTCATTTTCTTCTAATATGTTGCTTGCATAAAAAAGCACAAAAATTTTTTTACAATGAATTTGTAGCCTGCTACTTTAGTGTATTTGTTGATGAGTTCCAGAAGTTTTTGACAGAGTTTTTAGGGTTTTCAATATATATAATCATGTCATCTGCAAATAATAATAGTTTTACTTCCTCTTTTCCAGTTTGGATTCCTTTTATACCTTTTCTTGCCAAATTGCTCTGGTTGAGACCTCTAGTACAATGTTAAATAGCAGTGGTGAGACTGGACAGCCTTGCCTTGTTCCTGACCTTAGAGGAAATACTTTCAATTTTTTGCCATTGACCATGATGTTGCTATGGGTCTTTCAGAGATGGTCTTTATTATGCTGAGGAATGTACCTTTATTCCCATTTTTTGGAGGGTTTTTTTTATCATAAATGGGTGTTGGATCTTGTCAAAAGCTTTCTCTGCATCTATTGATATGATCATGTGGTTTTTCTCTTTGTTCTTGTTCATATGATATATGACATGAATAGACATTAATAGTTTACATATGTTTAACCATCCTTGCATCCCCGGGATAAATCCCACTTGATCATGATGGATGGTCTTTTTAATGCATTGTTGGATTCAGTTTGCTAATTTTTGTAGAGAATTTTTGCATCTATGTTGATTAGAGATATTGGTCTGTAATTTTCTTTCTTGGTGATGTCGCTATCAGCTTTTGGTATCAGCGTAATGTTAGCCTCATAAAAAGTATTTCAGAGAATTCCCTGTCCTTCAATATTTTGGAAGAACTTGAAAAGAAGAGGTGTTAATTCTTCTCTGAAGATTTGGTAGAAGTCATTAAAAAAGCCAACTGGTCCTGGGCTCTGATTTTTGGGGAGATTTTTTTATTACTTCTTCAATTTCTTTGCTTGTGATTGCTCTGTTCAGGTTTTCCAGGTCTTCCAGGTTCAGTCTTGGTAGACTGTATTTTTCAAAAAAATCCATCCACGTCCTCAAGGTTGTTCACTTTGTTGGCATAGAGCTATTTATAGTAGTCCCTTATAATGTTTTAGATTTCTGTGTTATTTGTTATAACTTTTCCCCTAAACTCCTTTTTGTCTGTACCCATTCTCTTATTCTCTTAAAACACATTCAAGGCTCTATTGCAGAACTTACCACACAGTTTTATATAACTTTATCACACATTAACTTATAAAATAACCTTCCCCATGAAGTTATGAACTCCTTGAGGGTAGGAATAATGTCCTATCCAGCTACATATCTCAAGAACCTAGCATAGTGCATGGCACATAACAAACCTTTAGCAAATGCTGAGTGAATAATGTACAATAAAAAAAAACAAAAACAATATAGAATTTCCAAAAAAATAAAAATTCCACCAAAGAATTATTAAATTTAAATGAATTCCTTTCAATCTTTGGGCAATAATTTTAAATGTTTTCATGATGAATAGAACCAGGACCTATTCAATTATAATCATTTTTTAGTAAACATTAAATGTAAATTTCTAGCATTTAGCTGAAATATAGGAACTTCTGTAACTATTTCTCTTTGTGCTTAGAAAGTCCATTTATATCTTGTTGATTGGGCTATTTTCTACAAGCAGGAGAGAGAAGTTTAGCAAAGAGCCAGCATCAGCTTACCCCAGTCTTTTACCAGGTTATTAGACATATAAAGAATCTTCAATTTCTTCATTACATGGATCCCTTTCAACTTCTCAATAAAATTGTAGGAGATCCACAGTTCTTCTAAACTGTCCCCAACTGCTTCCTGAAAAAGAAAGCAATTTGATTTACATGCTTGTTTTTAAGTTTTTCCTTTAGTTCTCTTCCTTATAGACATAAGATAATGGGCTTCAGAAAGAACAGTGTACCTGGCCACTGGTAGAAGAGCTGAAAATATGTGGGAGGTTTTTCTCATTAAGAAAGTCAAGTAGAACATTTTCTTCTTCTCTTTAAATTAATCTGAACTAAGAATAGCTACTAAAATCACCAAGAGAGGAAATAATAATAACACTATTTTTAAAAATGTTATTTAAAGGTATTATTTTCAAATTACTTATTTCCTATACATTTTACTATTTAATCTTTATAACATGTAAAAAAGGCAAAGCAGATTATTTGATTTCTATTGTAGAGCTATTAAAGGCTTTTTTCTAAGATCACAATGCTAGGTATAAATTTAGGGTGCCCCCCCAATATTTATTATGGAAATTTATATACATAAAAAAGTTGAAAGAATTCATCGTAAAGACCCAAATGCTAACTACATTGAGTCTATCATTAACATTCTATTGTCCTTTTTCTATCATGTATCTTTCCATCTATCTATCCCCCTATCATCAATTTATCTTACTTTTATGTATAAAATTCAGTTTTAAATCTATAGTCTTTCTATTATAGTTAGGGGAGCAACTGAATAAATAAAATACTTCTTCCTCGTCCTCTCTCTCTCCCTTCCTACCTGCCTGCTAGCCTAAGTTCGTCTGTAAATTAAAAAATATATATACATATATTCATACATATATATACATACAAACACACACACATATTTACAGTAGGATCAGTCAGATGGCTAATATCTTCTTAACCCAAAATAATTTATTTGCCTTCCTGCTATTGTCTAGATGTGGGGTCCAGGTCTATGTCCTGGTAACTGTCTCTTCAAAAGACTATAGAGAGAATAACTGCACACTGGATAAAGAGCCTTAATGTATTTTTCATACTGATGGAAGAAGGGGAAAACCTGAGACTGGAGTGGGCTAAGTTAGTGTTAGTGCTATGTGTTATCCCAACTTCCACAACTCATCTAAATTACCAGTTTCTGACAGGAGAAACAACAGTTTCAAAATTAAAGAAACTTTAAAATCCATCAATCCTGGTACTCTCATATTCAAATTTTGTCATTTAATCAAGTCATTTCAGCTTGTGCTCTGATATCCACCCCTAAAGGATCTAATTAGTATACATATTTATCTTTAAGAAGAGGGGAGTTGGTCTCCAGGTAATTTAAACTTTATTGCACACATTTTCACTGCACTGCATGACCATCCTTCTCATGTCTCCAATTTAGAAAATGTGAGGTAGCAGAAAAAAATCAATTAAGTATTGATTAAAAGATGTAGGCTCAATTCTGCCACATATTTAGTGTTGTATACATGTACAGATGAGAATTCTTGGCCAATTTTCACATAGCAATTTGAACAAGTCTCCAAATAGCAAATTCTCCAACTCTTTTGCTGATTTATTATAAAAAAAAAATGCTTACTTACAAATTATAGCAATTCATTTTAGATAGAAATTCCTTTAGATATGATAGTGCTTTGTTCGGTCATTTGAAATATTAATTTAGTTTTAGCCATTTGATTGCAGCTGTTTTGCCATGATCACATTTCAGTGCATTTGGAGTCTTTTCTTTAATTAATAATATGACTTTGGGGAACAAGAATTTCTTATGCACAGTGATTTACAAATGTATAGATTTTGAATGTCCAGGGAGTAGTTCTATCTTTCGATATATTTTCTTTCTATTCCACTGTTTTTTGTACTTCCCTAAATATAAGGATTGATTGACCAGCTCAATTAGATTACTAATGTTTTGTGTTTTAATCATTTAAGAAATCATCAGTGTCTAAAATATGAAACTGACATCCTGCAAAGATAGACTGACAAATCCAACAGGTGGGATGAAGCAGCTGCAGGGTTAAGAATTAACACTAAATAACATTTTTTTAAAACTTTCAAATGATGTTGAAACAATTTCAAGCAACAGTTTCCTATATATTTGTTAAGTAGTTAATAAAGACAAGATTTTCGTGAAGCAATCTGTTGAATATCAATCCATATAACCTGACTAAGTTTATATGAATCAATTTAGTGAAATCTGTCATTCAGCAAATTGGCCTGTTGGAGAACCAGATATTGATGAGTAAGCATTAAGCATGTAAATAAATCATTTTTCTTTTTAGTTTCTTATTCTGTAAAACAAGAGGTTGACACTTTAAGCTACACCATTAGAATAGCTACTATCAATAAACAGAAAATAACAAGTGTTGGCAACGATAGGGAGAAATTGGAACCCAGTACACTGTTGGTAGAATATAAAATGGCAGACTCACTATGAAAAACAATTTGATTGTTTCTCTAAAAGTTAAAAATACATGATCTAGCACTCCCAGTCTGGATATGTACCCAAAAGAACTGAAAGCAGGGTTTCAAAGTTATGTTTATATATATAACCCATGTTCAAAGGCAACGTTATTTATAACAGCCGAAAGTTTCATAGAAACCACTCAGTGTCCATCAATGGATGAATGGTTATCACACGCACACGCGCATGCACACACGCAGGTGCGCGCAATTATTCATCCTTAGAAAGAAATGCTTTTTTGTTTGTTAGGAAGGAAGGAAGGAAGAAAAGAAGGAAGGAAGGAAGGGAGGGAGGGAGGGAGGGAAGAAGCATTTTATTTTATCATTTCATTTTTGTTTTTTCAACCCCCAGCCCCAGGTCCTTGGGCTTTACATGGCCCACACCCCAGCTGTCTCAGCTGACTGAACTACAAAGGCGCACCCAGAAACTGATACATGCTACATCACGGATGAACCTGGAAGTCATTGTGCTAAATGAAATACGTCAGTCACAAAAAAAGACAAATACTATATTATTCCATTCATACGAAGAATATACAGAGTAGTCAAATTCATAGAGACAAAAAGTAGAGGGTGGTTGCCAAGCTGAGGGTATGGAACAATGGGCAGTTATTGTTTAATGGGTACAGAGGTTCAATTTTACAAGATGAGAAGAGCTCTGGAGCTCTGTTCACCACCTCTGGCCAGCTGTGCCTACATCCCAAGGACGCAGATTCAGGTCCTAGGGCCAGGGGAACAATCAAGATGGACAACTAAGTAAAATAAATAAAAATGCTTCCTCTACTCTCTTCCTGCCTGCTTACTTTCATTCTTGCCTGTACCTTTCCTTAAAAACAAAAACAGAACAGACACAACACAAAAAAACTCTCCCACGGCTTTGCAAGCCACACAATAAAGATCTAAAATCATCATGAGCTATAAGACCTGATGTGGCCTGGTTCCTGTGTCCCTGTCCGGTCTCACTGAAAACCATACTCTCTCCCCCATTCATTCAACTCTTTTGCTCTTCCTCAAGCTAGCAAGCAGTTTCAGTTTCAAGTCATTTGTACTTGTCCCACCTCAGCCTGGAGCATTTATCCCCTTGTCAGCTCTATAGTGTATATCTCATGTCCAGAGAAGAAGTCCCATCATCTATGTTCTCTGATATGTCTCCACTTTCTTCATTACGATCTGATGTATTATATAATTATTTTCTAGTCTGTCTCCCTTCACTGTAATGTAAGGACTTTGTTTGACATACTGCTGTACCTCTAGTGTCTGGAAGTAGGCACGGAAATATGCTGAGTGAATCTGTTGAATGAATGAAAGGAAAAATGACCTTTGCATATTAATTTTAAAAGAGAGAGATACAAAAAATAAGCACAGTATAATTTCATTCTCTACATACCATAGAATAGAAAAAGAAAAAAACGAGAACGATGTCAATCAAAATGCTAGCAGTATTTAAATTATCAGTGGCTTATCAGTAACTTTTGCAAATGCTTTACTCTTTGGTAAAGTTTCTGCCACAGACTATTTGTATGCTAAGAAAAAAATGAAGATTTTTAAAAGTAATAAATAACAACTTACCAATCCATTTAAGTTCTTTATATTATTTCTTCCTAAAGACAATATCCTCAAGTTTTCTGTTGTGGAAAGAAATGTTTTTGTCTATGAGAATCACATTACACAATTATTGTATATCTAGTATAATAAAGTTTTAATATATTTTATACAATAAATATCTTCATATAATGAATAAGAAAGTGTGTCTTAAAAAAAGTGGCAATCATTTAAAGCAAATACTACAACTATAATTTCACACCATGCCAATGTTAAATTTTTAAATGGTTAGCTATTTAGAACGCAGGGTCTTAAATTGCTGGCTAGTGAAAATATTACAGGGATAAGATAAGAATAAAGTTTTAGGGTTTTTTTTTTTTTAAAGGAAAGGTGCAGGCAGGAATGAAGACAAGCAGAGGTTTACCTGCTTGGGTGAACTCTGGTGCTTTAGTGGGTAAATCTACTGGGCTAGTCCACACATCCCGAAGGAATGACCAAGGTGAACAACTCAAAAAAAAAACCAGAAAAAAAAACCAACTCCCTCCTCTCTCTTCCTGCCTGTCTGCCTACATGCATTTATTCCCGCCTTTTCCTTGGTGGGGGGAGGGGGAGCCTACTTGTGGCACCTCTGAGGGAGCAAGCCATGTACCCCTAGGTTGGAGTCCAGGGCCCAGGGGAGAAACAACCAGTGTAAACAACTAAGTAAAAATAAAGAATAAAGATGCTTCTTTCATCTCTCTCCTCCTTCTTGCCTGCTTACTTGCCTTCATTCCTGCCTGCACCTTTCCTTTAAAAAAAAAGTCTACTTGTATTTTTTTTTTTTTTTTTTTAAGAGAGGAAAGAACAGAGAGGAGAAAGAAGCATTTCTATTTGTTTACTTTAGTTTTATACCCCAATCCCCCGTCGACGCCCCAGTCTTAAATTCCAGTCTCTGGGCTTCACATGGTTTGCAAACTAGCATCTCAGTTGTCTGAGCCACCACACCCTACTTATATTTTCTTTAAAAAAGGATGTGCTATTGAATATCTATAGGTTATTTCTGTAAGGAAAAATGAAAGTAGAAACAGTGGTTGCTTTGAGGAGGAACTGAGAGTCTACGACCAGAGATAGACTTATTTTTCATTGTTACCTCTTTTGAACTATTTGCATAAAAACATGTGCATGTATTGTTTTGCAGGGAGGAAAATGGGTTTCTATTAAAACACAGGAAACCTCATTTCTATTCCAAAAAACTACTCAGGTAAACTTCTATAACTATGCCATCCAATATGGCAGTGACTAGTCACGTGGCTATTTAATTAAAACTAAATACAATGAAAAATTCATGTTCTCAGTCACACTGGCCACATTTCAAGAGCTTAATAGCTGTATGTGACTAGTGACAACTGTATTGGGACATCCAGTGGAAGTATCAGGCAGTTGAATGTGTGAATCTGGAGTTCACATGCGATGCCTGCACTAGAGACACAAATTTGGGAAGCACCAGCAAAGAGATAGTAAAGTCATGGTCTGAATAACGTAATCTCGAGAGTGGGGGAATACAGAAAAGAGATCTAAGAACTGAATCCTGGGGTCCTCCAGTATTTAAATGCTGGACACATGAAGCTGGGAAGAGGTGGTCAGGAAGGCAAGAGAACAATCGGAAGGACACAGTGTCCTAGAAGTCAAATACTATAATTGCTTTATGGAATAAAGAGCATTTGATAGGTCAACTAAGATGAACACTGAGAAGTGACCTTCAAAATTGAAGATAATATATGCAACTCTTTCAAAAATAATATCTTAATACAATTTTCCTGAGATACTACCAATTAGATTAGGATTTGCGTTAAACTTGTTGCAATCCCTTTGTAGAAGGTTATTAATTTTCTCTACTTTCATAATCATATCTTTAAGCATGTTGTCTATCACAATAAATGCTACCCAGTCTTTAGCCTTATTTAAACAAATTATCTCAATTACAAAGAAACTGAAGCAAAGAATAAATTGAAATATTTCAATTTATTCAATGAGTGAAAAATCAGAATAGATTGGGTCATCTTATACACAGCTCTAATAGCAAGCACTTCCTCTCCAGCACTAAAGAAATACTGAAGTTAACAATGAGTAAGGTATTGGGGGGATGGAGATCTGGAATAAAGATAAAAAGATTAATAAAATGCTGTGCCTCAAGGAGCTCTTTCAAAAGTACAGTTAATAGGACTTAGTGATAAATTTGGATATAAAGCTTAAAAGAAATAAAGTGTGACTATGGTAGACTAAACAATTGCTCACCAGAAAATATCTACATCCTAATTCCTGGAACCTGTAATTATTAACTTATATAGTAACAAAAAAAGCACATGTCATCTAAGCTAGGCATCTTGAGCTAGGGAGAGTATTTTTTACCATTCAGGAGCTCCCTAAATGCAACCACATGAGTCCTAATGAGAGGGAGGCAGAAAGATTTGTCACAGACAGAAAAGATGGCGGTAATATCACCACAGAGACAGAGACTGGAGTGATGTAGTCACAAGTCAAAAAATGTGGCCGCCATCAGAATCTAGAAGATTCTGGAACAGATTCTCCCCTAAAGCCTCCAACGGGAGTATGGCTCTGTCAAAACTTTGATTTGGGCCCAGCAAAACTGATTTCAGACTTCTGATCTCTAGAACTGTGAGAGAATAAACTGTTGTTTTGAAAAAGCAACTAAGATTCAGCAGTCATAGGAAACTAGGAGTCAAAGGCCTTGGCTACTGGGAAGGTGGTGATGTCATCAACAAAGATAAGGAACACAGGAAAAACAGGGATGATGGGAAATTAAAATTTTAATATAATAAGTATGAAACACACACAAGACAAAACTGAAGAAAAAATACAATAAAATCTAGTTTTCTATTTAAAATATCTCAATTCAAACTCTATAGAAGCTTTATAATGTTTGGGACTCATGCCTAATTTTCTTTGGATAATCAAATTAAGGCACATGGCTTATATGTTCTCTCTGTCATCTGATGATCATTATGGTTAAAACAGGTGCCAGCTTCTGGAGTTACATAATGTCTGTGGAATGCTTATTCCAATTATTAGAAAGTCTAAGAACCATCTGTTACAGTGGATCACTTACTTAAGCCATTCAGGTTAGCAATTTTTTCAATGCAGTTTGTAGACAGTGAAAGTTTCCTTAAAAAGAACAAATGAAAATTTGAGTTAATATGAAAAAAATTTAAATGGCACATCAAAAATTCCTCAAGTACCCAAGAAAATATTTTAAGTCATATTACTTTTTTATAGTGACTCCTTCCCCCCACTGACATTTCATATATTCTTTCATTCTGGAGTCTTCATATATTTTGTCTGATGACAAACGTATTGACTTTTTCATCTCGTTGTAACTTCACATTCATTACAGAAGATTCAAAATAACCTTTTTTTATGGACAAACTGGCATATCTATTAAATATTTTAATGCATACAAAGTTGACCAGTAATATATCTCTAGGAAGATATGCTACTGAAAGACTAATACAAATACCAACAAAATACATGAACTAGATTTTTGTATTATTATAATTACGAAAAGTAGAAAAAAATCATAAATATCCATCACAAGAAACAGATAATGAAATACTATGCAACCACTAAAACAAATGAGATTGGACTATAAATACTGACTTTGGAAGGTGTCCAAGACATGCAGTTAAATTAGAAAAAACATCCATCAGAAAACACATTTTACACAATCTTGTTTTGTAAAAAGCAGAACTCTATACATGCATGTGTGGAGAAACTTATTTTCTCAGATGTTAAACCATTCAGAAACACATATTTCTGAATTTATGAAGTCATAAGTAGTCTTAATCACCCCACACATAACCTAGAGATACTTATTATTAAAGTTTATATATATGTTAATATATATACTCTTTAGATTTTTTCTATACATATTTCAATTCTATAAAAAAATTAAGGGAGAATAATTACAGATTTTTAGTCTTCCTTGCTTAACAAAATGTTTAATATCTTAGCAAACGATGAAAAAATATAATAAAAAGCTAACTTAAATATCTAGAGTGTTCAGCATTCTTCTAAGTACTATACATGTATTAACTATTTTAACAATCACAACAATCCTGTGAAATAAATATTATTCATATTTTACAAATGAGGAAACTGAGGCTTAACACAGATGTTAAGCAATTTGTCTATTACTGAGCCAAAAAGCAGCAGAGCCAACTTTAAAACTGCCCAAAATTGACTCTAGAACATCAGATTTGACTTGAAGAGTAATTTTTTTTTGCTTGACACAGTAAAAGCAATTACTGTGTAATATAAATTATTGGTTAAATCTGTATATTTTATTTTAATTCCTCACTGCTGAGAACTACCATCCTCTGTGCCTTAAGTCTGGGAATATGGCTGGGGAATAATTCTTTAAGTCTTATTTAGATAATCTGTCCAAAGAGACTGTCGACAAAAATATAAACAGGTTGACTTTTCTAAGTAGTTTCCAAGGTATTTTGGTTCAGAGTACAAAACTCTCAAATGTTTATCTTTGAGAATGCTTTACAATAAAAAAAAGGTATTTGACCCCTATGAAATCATGCTTTAGAAGTCAAAAAAATCTAAGGTGAACTTTTTTATGTAATAAACTGTGCTCTCATCACAAGAACTAGTTCCATTAAATGACTAAATATGTTTGCTTTTCCCTGTAATTCCAAAGACAGATGTAAGTCTGATGCACAGGCTCACAAATATGTATCTAAGAATCGCCCAAGTGTATATTATAAATACCTCCTACATATGGAGAGTCTTATATAGGTAGTCAGGGGACCACACTCAGAACTAACACGGGGTGTAGAAGTTAAGAAGAGCCCTAAGCGATTCTTAAAGAAATTCTACAGTCCTGACAAGAGACACTTCAGGTTGAGAGCAAGGTTACATGGTGTCAGAGTATAAATTGGCTCAATTTATCCACAGATCCTGCTAAAAAGTATGCAGAGTATTTAGCAAATAAGTTTAAGGAATTCATACATATTTGATACTTAAAGTAGTCGGGAAATAAGATGACAAAATATTAAGTGTACCTTGATTCCAACTAGGAAAAAAGTTCTACATGTTAACACAAGTTCTCAAAAGGTGCTGAAATTTGCATTGATATTAATTCCTTTGTGTCTTTTATATTTTCTAAATGTTTTACAAATTATTTTTACAACTTGAAAAGTTTTTTAAAAGTAGTATCTCTTAGGCCTCTAGTAAGGACAGTACTGACAGTGGTGGAAAATTTTATAAGAAAAAGTAATCAAATTCATAGCATAATAATGGTTTTACTTAGCTTCTCCCAAGAGACAAGCAAACTTACATTTTAGGCACGCTATAAAAACTTTACTGTAAAAATTACTGCATTATTCAGGATTTCTCTATTAATAATCGATATTAATAAAATGAATAATCTTTAGATGTGGGCTTTGTCAAAGGGAAAATTACATTAAGCAAACACAAACAGAAATGAAAATCACAGAAAATAAACATTTTTTTCAAGTTTCTGCAATCAGACAGGAAAGGGAGACTTAACAGTTACTAAAGATAAAAAAAAGACTAGTGAACTTACTCGCAATTAGCTAGTGTGGACAAGGATGCATCCATCTTCTCTACAGGGGGGATTTGAGCGTAAAGCTTTATCTCTTTGGCTTCAGATGGCTTTTGACCAGTTTTCTCTTCCTGATAAAAATAAATTTGGAAGAAAATAATCCCTGATTGTAACGTGAAACTCAAAAAGACCATAACTTCCCAAGTGTTTTCAATATTTATTTCAAAACAATTGTTTGAATTTAAAAACTGCATTGTCTACAGTTCACTTTTTGACAATATTTATTTACTGACACTAATAACTATGGCTAATTCAGAAAATTCATTGTTAGATCTCAACCAAATAGAAAGGAAGAGATATAGAAATTTTATTTCTACAATATTTAAATCCTTCATGAGTCTAGCAATTATAAACAAAAACAAAATACAGCAATAAAAACAATTCCCTGAACTGAAAAGAATGCTTTTTCCTTAAGCCTTTTCTTAAATATTAGATTCGGACCTATAAGATCAATTGTTTTGCCATTTCATCTTCTGTTTTTCCATCCCTAGTTCAACCTGAGTTAGAATCCAAGAATTTTGGAAGATACTCTCTTTATAATACAGTTGAAGTTAAGGCTATTTTTTCATACTTATAGTTAGTTCTATCTCTCCAACAAAATATGAAACTTCTAAAAATAAGGGACCATTTCCTTTGCATTCCTGTTTTCTACAACTTAGTACAAGAGAAAAAAAGAGGCTCATTAAATAAACCAAATCATTACACATGAATAATAAAAAATATACAATCAACACATATCCACTCAATATTTATTTTTGTGCTGTATAGTTGTAGGTTAGGGGATGGGACACCTAGTGGATCCCGAATAAATGCTGGGTTAATCTGTGAACAGGTGAGGTTGCTGCCTTAAAGTCAAATATTTATGGCCACCATGATAATCTAGAAGTAGAATTTAAAAACCAAAACCAAAAAACCAACCAACTTTTATTATGAGTCCTAATTCTAATTGAAGGAAAATCATATCTAATGCTAAACCTATCCATATTCTTTTTTTCTTTAACAAAAAAGATTTTTCATTAATTTTGTTGTTGTTGTTTATTCTGGTTGTTCCCCCTGGTCCAAGGTCTCAAACACAGGTCCTCAGACTTCACGTGGTCCACACCTCAACCACTGACTTCAGTGTCTGAGCCACTGGGGCGTATCATTAAATATTCAGCCAGATTCGAGTGTCCATTAGGTTGACTGCTTCTGACTGAGAGCAGTCGATATACACTCCATGGACCCAGGTTCATGTCTAGAGCTGGGAGAAACAACCAAGCTCTGCAAGAAAAATAAAAATATTTAACTAAACAGAAGTGAATTTTTTAAATGAAATTAGAGTAGAAAAAATATATTAGCACCAGAAATCAAATATTTTATTATTCTATTCATTTTTGTCTGCTTTTCCCAAGACACCAAGTTTCCTAAAAGACTTTTTATTTAAAATCCAGTTATAAATTAAAGGACACATTATAATGCAAACTGCTATTGATAATATAGACAAATTATCACTGTGCACAGAAAGTGGGAGCCATCTGTATACGCTCTAGAGACGCCACCTGTAATGTTGAATTACATACAAAATTCATACAATGTCACGTTCAAAATATTTATAGTTTATATTTAATTTTTTACACTGTAGTCTCCTTTACAATACTATTGTGCATTTTAGTATTTTTCCAGCTTTGAGATAAAATTGATATATAGCACGGTATAAATTTAAAGTGTACAGTACAATGATTGATACATTGTGAAGTGATTGTTACCACAATAAGATTAGTAAACACATCCATTACCTCACATAATTACCTTTTTTATGTGTGTGCTAAGAACATTTAGCAACTCTTAGCAACTTTCATATATATGATAATACAGTATTATTATTGTCACAGTGCTGTACTAGATCCCTAGAACTTTTTTTAACTGAATGTTTGTACATTTGATCAATATCTCCCTAATTCCCTGGCTCCCCAACCACTGTCGTACTCTCTGTTTTCATGAGTTCAGCTTTTTAAGATTCCACACATAAGTGAGATCAGACATTATTTGTCTTTTCCATTTGACTTACTTCACTTAACAAAATGCACTCAGGTCCGCCCATGCTCTCACAAATGGTGGGATTTCCTTTTTTTTATGATGAATAATATTCCATTATGTATATACACTCATTTTCTTTATCCATTCATCCATCGATGGACAGCGAGGTCTGTTTTCATGTCTTAGCTGTTGTGAATAATGTTGCAATGAACAAGGAGTACAGATACCTCTTCAAGATAGTAAGTTAATTTCCTTCAGATATATGTCCAGAAATGGGATTGCTGGATGATATAGTAGTCTTATTTTTAACTTTTTGAGGAAACTTCCAAGTGTTTTCCATAGTGGCTGTACCAATTTACATTCCTAACAACAATATACAATGGTCTCTTTTTTCCGCATCCTTGTCAACATCTATTATCTCTTTTTGATGACAGTCACTCTAACAGATGTGAGGTAGTATCTCATTGTGGCTTTGATTTGCATTTCCCTGGTGATTAGTGGTGTCGAGAGTCTCTTTAGTATTTTTATTCGATGTCTTTTCAGTTGTCTATGTGTGATTTTCATTTGTCCATAGTGGTTATCTCTGCTCTAACTCTAGGATAACACCATTATCTGTCTTAAACCTAGACAATCCATAATATATGCCACTCTGTAACCTGAAAATGATATGTAGTCTAATGATGATGAAGTCGAAAAAGAAAATGTAGTATAACATAGAGATTTCAGTCATCTTACAATAACAGATTAATCAGTCTTTACTTATCTTAATTTTCTAGTGGTTATATTTTTTAATTAAACTTTTATTGTAATAGAAGATTCACCTGAGATTATTAAAAAAAAATAATACAGAGAAATCCTTATATACTTTGCCCAGTTTCCTCCCCAGTCATAAAACTGCATTAGACTATCAGAACCACGATGCTGATATTGAAACAATCCACTGATTTTATTTGCATTTTCTCAAATTTATTTGTAGCATTTATATACATATACATATGTTATATATATGAGTACGTATGTGCTTGCATGTGTGTATTAAGTTCTATACAATTTTATCAACTGTGTAGGTTTGTGTATCCACCACCACTGTCAAAAGAGCTAGGCAGTTTCAATGCAACAAAGATTCTTTGGATTGATTTAAATAACTATCCCAAAATTCTTTTTGCATGGTTCTAAAAGAAATAAAAGTATATATACGCACCCATCTGGCTAGAGCTTCTTTGATTGTTGTTGCTTTTGCCTTAAAAAGAGAAGAAAAACAAGACTTATCTTAGCTGGTGTGATCTGATGATTCAATTTTCAAGTAATATCTATTAGCATAGGTGTCTACCACTAAGAAAGAAGTTAATTCCTTTCTATGAGACATCATATGCAAAGAGAATTTAATTTGTGAAATCAAAATGATTTATTTAGAGACCTCTCAAAGAAATTAAGGAATTCATGATGCAATACCCATACACTTCACTTGCACTTAGTTTACCAAAAAAAAAAGTAGCTTTCAACACTTAATATTAAAATACATCTTATTACATTATTCTAGAGCTATATTTTCTTTCACTTGTTGACATCTTTGAAATTTGAATGCATCTTACAACCTAGAACAATTTACAATTTCTGTGGCTAGGTGGCAGTATATATATAATATATATGTAGAATATAATATGTATATACACAATATATAATATGTATATATATTTTTATGTTTACAACATATGACATGATCAAAATATATATTCCCAAAATACACTGAAAAGAACTCTATCAATAAGTACAAAATAAAAGTTCTAAATAATAAGAAAGTTTAATTCCAACTTATTTTTCTTAGTAGAACACAAATAATATCACACCTTATAATCAATTAATAGTATCTTAGATTCAATTTAATATGATATTTAAAACTGCAAAGGAAGACCTCCTTAATGAATTATTACTGGAGTTGAGAGAGAGAGAGAAAGAGCCCAAACAATAATAAAAGGAAAGTTTTAAAAGTACATGCCATAATGTCTAGAAAGAAAGGATATATTAATAAATAACCCTTGGGTTAAAAAGAAAATTAGAAAACAAATTAAAGAAACTTACAGTTCCAAATCTGCTTATCAGAAAGCATGATAGAAAACAAGTAAGCCTAAGCTTCAAGATATTTGAAAATACACATCGTTGCAAAACCTCAAAAGGCGAAGGAAGAAGTCAATGAAAAACGAAATGGGAGAAATGAACCTAAACACTTATTTAAATCTCTGGAAGCTTAACTAAGCAAAAATAAGAGTTGTGCAAATTAATCATACAGAATAAATAACAGAAAATAACTACAGATATCACAAGGGTAGTAAGTTTGAAAACTTATAATCTATGCATTTCTAGAAAAACTCCCACAACATTGCCAAAACTGTCACAAGAAGACTCAGAAAATTCAAATAGATCAATAATTATTTAAAATATTAAAAAGATTAAGAGATCTACCCACATCCTCTTTCCCTAAAGATCCAAGCATAGATATTTTACGAATTCTATATTTTTTAATCCTTTTTTTTTTTTTTTTTAGGAAAGGTACAGGCAGGAATGAAGGCGAGCAGAGGCAGGCAGGAAGAGAGGAAGAAAGCTATTTTATTTAGCTCTTCGTCTGGTTGTTCACCCTTGCCCCAGGACAAGAAGCCAGGTGCTTGGGATGTATGTGGACTGTGCCAGCCCAAGGGGCCAGACACAGCTGTTATTCCACCAACGTGCACCAGAGAAATTTCTTATTTAATAAAAGCTACATACCCAAACCTACAACACACAACATAATTAATAGAGAAATTGATATATTTCTGAAAATATTGACTAGCTACTATACACCAAGCATTCTTCTGCATGTTTAGGATCTATCAATGAACAAAACAAAGATCCTCCCTTCATGGAACTCACACCTATTGGAAGGAGACAGATGGTAAGTTTTATATCTATAGATATCTATAGATATCACAAAATGAATTATCTAGTATATTAGAAGGTGACAATTACTAAGGAAAAAAAAAACCAGTGAACTTGTATATATTGTGTGGAGAATATTTTAAATAAAGTGAGGGTGGGCCAAATTGGGAAGGTAATATCATTAAAAGTACATAGATCCTTAAAATCCCAAACATGTCAAGGATGCCTTCTATCACTGTTATTGTTTGACATGGTACAAGAGACTGATATCAATGCTATACTGAAAAGAAATACAAATTGAAATAAAAAGGAGGAAATCAAAATTTGGGGATTATATAAAAAACCCAATAGAAAAAACTGACAAATATGAGACCAAATGGAGTTTAATAAGAACATTGCAAATCAAGTTAATGGAAAAACAGGGATATTTTCAATATAAAATCAACAAAGGACTAATATCTGGAACATACCAAGAAAGTTCTGAAATTCAAAAACAAAAAGAAAAATGGAAAAGTTCGGTAAAAAATATATAAAGAAAACTCATAGAAATTGAAATCCAGATAACAAGAATATCATGAGGTGTTTGAAATAACTGAAAATAAACAAATACAAAATAAAACAACGGGATACTAAAATATATCCTTAAATTGTTAAAAAGCTAGAATGTTGGTGAGTAGGTAGAGAAATGGGAACTCTCATGTATTACTGAGGAAGTAAAAACTTGTAGTCACTTTGGAAAGGAGTCTGACACTGCCAAAAAACCTAGAAACTAAAAATACACACACACACACACACACACACACACACACACACACACACACACACAAACACTTTAATAACATTGTAGGAGTGAAATAATAAGTAATCCAGCTGTTTATTGTGG
This sequence comes from Solenodon paradoxus, assembly GCA_004363575.1. Classification (NCBI taxonomy): domain Eukaryota; kingdom Metazoa; phylum Chordata; class Mammalia; order Eulipotyphla; family Solenodontidae; genus Solenodon; species Solenodon paradoxus. The sequence goes on along the minus strand of RJWH01005698.1, from coordinate 20,912 downwards.
TAATATAGTATCGGGTTAGAAGGTCATAGTTCCACTAAGTAGGAGTCAATAATTACAATGCCTAAAGGCCTAATGGGTCATGCTAGCCGCATAAGGAGGGTGACTTACTCAGCTCTAGGCAACTATTGGCAAGTGGGATTTGGGACAAGAGTTGCCCTAATATCACTTTCTTCAAATATGAAAATTCCATTGGAAAACGACACTCTTATATATCATTACAAAATATGTTGCCAATTATATGAGTCCATCATATTTCAGTAATAAAAAAGGGGGGCGGCTATCCGATGGTGAAATATATTTCTGTATTTTCAGACAAGTCAGAATTGGGGTTTTGATGCGAAATAAAATCATTTTTAAGACACCAGAAGTTAATCTTTTATAAAAACTATGTGGATGTATTTCTGGAGGATTCCCAAAGTACCAGTTCGCACCATCAACTATCTTTGTCTAATTGCGGTTCTGGTTTTTCATTTGAAGATTTTCAAGAGTTCTCGTGGTTCATTCTTTCAGAATTATTTAGGGATTCTGTCTCCATCTAAATACAAATCTAGGTTCCAGAACTGCTACTTTCCTTGTTAATTATTTTTACTTTCAGCTAAATGACTATAATAGCAGTAAGGAAAATGGTGGGTGCAGGGGACTACTTTCACTCCTGTGGTTGCGAGTAGGTATGATCTCATTATTTCAATTTACTGGGCTCAATTTTCACCCACTTACAGAGCATTGGAATCACTAAAAAGACAACCAATTATATGTATTTTTCATGAACATCTCCATTGGGCAAGACACTTAGCTAAAGAGCTTTGGCTGAGTCTGTAACCAACCAATAACGTTCCTTTTCAAACCACTAGTTGGAACCACCAAGTAAGTAATCAAGTCAGAACACCCTTCTAAGTAGGAGTTAAGGAGCACCACTAGGTAAATGCATTACTTTATACAAAGATTTGATTGCATAGACTGCTGATAGATTCAAATCTAAGGCAGCAGTAGTTTTCAAAGTGTGATGGGCCGCCTCCAATTTTAAAATCACTTTAAGTGCCTCGTGGTAATGCACATTGCAGATCCCTCCCCTCCGTCACATTAAAAATTATAATCTCCATTCCGACAAGGTCACACTTGGGCTGAATGAAGTCATACTTGCGCCTACGGAAATTGGGAAACCCGACCCCAGCATAGCAGAGCGGGCTTTGCAATGTCACCTAATAACTGCACTCGCAGTCATTCCGAGGGCAACCGGGGCGCCTCACAGGTTGTGAACACTGCTGCAATCGGTGTCACACACACTCCTCCCTTAATCAGTGTCCCCGCATCTGGCCAGTGCAGAAAATCATTGATCCGTAAAGAGACCTCCTAATGCACACTCGCTTCCATCACCGTTCCCACTCCAAGCCGTTCTTTCTAGACGACGTCCTACTCTTTGCCCTCCCCTTTCTCTGCCAAAGCCCCTTCATCTAAACAACCTCCAGTGGCCCAGGCCGCCCTCATCCCAGACCACCCGGTACCCGGGCTTCCTTGTCGCCTCAGGCCTCTGACTCCCAGGAACGAGGGTCCGTCACCAGTTCGCTTCCGCTGCTCGACAGTCCCCACCCCCACCCTCAGACTCCACAATCAGCCTTCTCCACTTCCAAGCTCCTCTCGGCTTTGGCAAGAAGGCCCAGAAGGTACTCACCATTCCGGCCGTTGCTACTGTCACTGCTCCGGTTGCTAGGGCCCACCGGGGTCAGTGCGCTTGCGCACATCTGCCAGCTCGCCATGGTTTCCTCCACCCCTGCAGCGGTCCTTAATCTCCGCCCTCCGGGTGGCGCCGGCGGGGCATTGTGGGACGGCGCGGCGGCCGCGCGGGTCCTCCCGTCCGGCGCTCGCCGGGATTCTAGAGCCTCCTTAGCTGTTGCTGGTGGCTCACAGTCCTTGAGCGCTAACTTCACGGAGTGATCAGGAGCAGTGCATTTCCTTACTCAGTTAAGCTGCTGCAGATGCCCTTTCCTGCAGTAATTCTCCTGACGGTCCGACTGGAGTTAAACTGCTAAATTTCTTGGCTCGACATCCCCCAGGCTCACCAGGGAGCCAGAGGCTGCTTAAAGCATAAAATGTTGGTTTTACGCAATGAAGTGCCCCCACCCCACCCGCAACACACACACCTATTAGGCAAAAACTATAAAAATTCCCAGTTGCTAGGGATGTGGAGAAATGAGGACGTGTATATACATTGCTATTTATAATTGATACAAGCTTTCTGCGGGGCAGTTGGGGATATGTATTAAAAGCTTGGAAACAGTTTGCACCTTGATCCAGCAGTTCCACTTCTAGGACTGTATCCGGAAAAAATAATCAGACAAGTGTGCTGAAATATAAATTCAAAGTATTAATAGCAGAAAGACAACTTAAAAGTTAACAAAAGACAGTTGTAATATAATTCCATTTACAATCTTGCTGAAAGCCAGCTATTTGTTGAAACGCAGGTAGTCATGAGGTAATAACATAAAATGCCAGTTACCAAACAAAATCGTTGTTATGTTCCTCTTAGAAATTATACACAGGGGAGAATCTGAGGACATAATAGATTGAAAATATTTAAAGTGGATACAAAACTGTTTCAACAATGCAATTAAGTTCATTGTTGCCATACCCTACACAACAAATTTCCGTCTGAGTATGTCAGCTGTTCCTGACAACTATGCCATCATAGCTATACCCCTGAACTTTTTGATATTGCAGGGCAAGATAATGATAGATTAGGACTACTGAGTTATCTACAAACATATATTTCTAGTCTGTTTTGCAGTGATCTCTCTATCCTCATTCAGAAACATAAAAGAAAAGCAGATGTTTAAGAAAACTCCCCATTGTCCTTAGACTCCTTTCTTGATCATCAGGAACCAAACTAATCTCAAAGATGACCCCTCTACAGTTGAGAAACTTGCCAAGAACCACTGGAAGCCTATTACCTCAGAGACAGCTGAAAAAGCTACCCATAATCTGGAGTCCGTCAAGTATGTGGAGTGTTCTGCATTCACACAAAGACCTAAAGAATATATTTGATGAAGCAATATTGGCTGCCCTGGAGCCTCCAGAACCAAAGAGGAGCTGCAGGTATGTTCTGCTACCAACGTCTCTTCAGAGGCCTTTCTGCACAGCTGGTGTCAGCTCATACTAAAAACAATTTTGTAATCAAACTAAAGATTAAAAATTAAAACTTGTTTTGTAATAACAATAAATGCCCTGCACCTTCCCACATGTTCTTGACAAGGCCCATAGGCATGGGCCCCTTTCCCCTCTCAATACTAGTTAACATTGAATAATTGTGTATTCTTAGAAAAGTGATCAGTACTAGTTTTTGTTTTATTTCAAAAAATATTTTTTGTTTAAAAGCAAGGCATGCTTGTAACTCTGTAACAGACTAATTTGGATTATTGAATCTGCTGCCCCACACTTTTTTTTTGCGGGGGGGAGGAGGGGAATGTGTGTGGGTTTGTTTTTATTTAGTCATTAAATTTAGTCATGTTTTTATAATTTTATTAACTATTAGATAGCCCTTAAGAGGAGAAAGATGGATTCTACATTCCACTTCATATATTTTAGTTTAGAAAACATGCTTCCCACCTGGTTCTCTTAGAAAGGAATACAGTAAATGCTTCATTAATAACATACTCCTTTTTGAAAGCTGCCTTTTTTCTCCACCTTTGAGTAGATCCAGTATTTGATAAAACTCTTGAAAGTGGATAGAACCTATCTTGCCCCTCCTCTGTTCTAGGATGTACTATATATGTGACTGTGACTTTTAAGGAAATTTGTCATTTGACCTTTTTTGAAGTTAATTTCTAAATTCATTCACTGGTAAAGAAAAGTATTTTCCCTTCTGAAATACACCAAATAGATTGAGTACATAATTAAGAAACATTTCCCCCAGTCATTGTCCTATATTCTTAGATAGCTATGCATCTGAATAGAGTATGATATAGTATAGCTAGAACTCACCTGCAGATCTGACATACAGAGGAAATGTGAGGGGTGGTGCTAGAAGACAGATGTCTATGGGATGATTCACATCCTCTTTCCATTATTAGGATAGATCCCTGCTTCATTAAAGAATCTGGGAATGGGGGAAGAACATAGAACAACATGGGGACCAATCAGGGAATTCCCTTAATTCCGTTTTGCATATGAGGAACCCTAGAGCAGCCACTGGAGGCTGTCTAGTTTAATTCATGGAGAGAATTTTATGAATTTTTCATACATGTTAATAAGGGTTTTAACAGCTCATCTTGGTTGCAGTTTAAATATGTAGGTAATCTTTCCTAACTTTCCCAAATCCTAATTCTTGTAGATGTGTTAGAGTTGAACCACTGCTTTCTCATGTCTCAATTCTTCATATAAGCATTCTTTTCAGATGTATTAAACAAAAACCCCTTCACAAGGCAAAAAAAAAAAAAAAGTGTACATAGTACACACACACATACATACATACACACACACACACACACGGATATTATGAGGGATTAAGGTTTGTTATGGACAGAGCTGTGCTCCTCTCATTCATATGTTGAATTCCTTGAAGGAAGTGGTCATGGCTACCATGAGGTCACAGAGGTGGAACCTGAATCAGTAAGACTGGTATCCTCACACGAAGAGGAACGAACCCCAGGAGTGGTGTGCACAGAGGAAAAGGCATGTAAGGACACAGTGAGAAGGTGGTCATCTGCAAGTCAAGGGGGGGCCTCACCAAAACCCACCCCTGTCAGCACCTTGATCTAGACATCTAAAACATAAAATCAGTCTCTGTTGCTAAGCTACACAGGCTGTAGTATTTGGTTATGGCAACCTGAGCAGACTAAAATAACAGTTATTTTGCTTGCCTGTTTTCTGATTGTTCTATAAAAATAGATTTTTTTAATTTAGAAATAAGAAATAGCATTTTAGAAGGATAATTTAATCACATTTATATAAAAAAGTAAAAATATTTATTAAGAAAAACATTAATCAGTATTCATAACAATCCAACTTTTGTTCTTGAGTTTATTCAGAAATCTCCACATTTTCATCTCTTTCTGAACTTGAATTCTTCCTTGCTGCCAAAATCAACAAAACCAGTTTTGTTGATGTGACTATGCCTGAAACCTAACCCTCAAATATCTCATTACACAGCAGAGTATTTCTTGCACCATAAGAAACTGGTATTAATGGTGAAATCCCATTAATAAATCAATTTATCTTCATGCTTGCTTAGAATGTTATTCTACTTCCTTGTCATTGCAGTAGTAAATTTTGTGAAAATTAAGATACAAAAACTCTCCATGAGGTCAGGAGACTATAAGAGAGTTCCCGTGTATGCACATTTGGCAAACTACAGGACCCAACATGACTTGCATCTCCAGTGAAAGTGGTGTTTCTTCTCTTCCCCAGCTGAACGAGAGAGACATCTTTACCCAGAAGTATTTCCAAAGGCTATATAAGAGGGTGCTGGCCTTTGGTTCAGGCAAAGTGCATGAGTCTTGTCATGAGACTTTACTTACCAATCTGCCTTCTTAATGTTTCCAAATGAACCCATTTTGTCAGTAGAATAACTGATGGCTTTTGGTTTGAGGTCAATAACTTTGACCATAAATGTGTTTTATTTACCCTTATATAAAACAACCACTATATAAACAGAAAATTGTTTTTGTTTGCAAATTAATTCACAATGCGTATCCCATCAAATACATTTTGAGTTTCAGATTCTCAAATGTTAAAAACAATCACAGTGGGATTGAAGGGGGAGGAATATCTAACTTGGATCCTTTCTTTACTCTTCTAAATCCTGTAAAATGATAAAATAGATTCCAAAAGCTGTTCAACTGTGACTATGGCTTGGATCCACTTGTTATTGTTAAGGCCTGGTTAAAAGAAAGTTGAGAGAATGATTTAAAATATCATTGAAATAAATGGTGTCCTCAAATTCAGAAAATCTAGCAGGCCCTTGGAAAAGTATAGGTACAATAGTGTGAACTGATAGAAAACCAAATATTTAATAAATCTTTAATTTTTAAATGAGAATGTAGATTGAATGAAGAAAGAAAATTATTACATTTAACTGATGACTAGAGATTGAGAAGACAGCTAAAAGTTACACCTTAAAATAAAAAGTAATAAAACTGATGCTATAATTTGAAACTTGTAGCCAATTAAAAACAATGTTAATGTAGAGGTAGAAATTATTCATACTACATATTAGGGTGAGAGCATTTCATCCTCTGCCTGGTAGAGCCCAAAATACAATTCTGATCACAGATGCACTGATTAATCAAAATCAAATGCTAGTAATTATTACCTTAATCTTTCCTTCCAAGTATATGAAAACAAACAAAAAGCTAAAACTAAATTATGATGAGGGCCAGACTTTTAACATTTTCTAATTCCACACATAATTTTAAAGTTTAGAATCGAGATGTAGGATTTTAGCTAAGATTATTTTAATAAGTTAAGACTCACCTACAAATTATAGTTAAATTTTTGATGAAGGTATTAGAAGGTAGGAGGAACAAACTATCCCTCAGACAATCACATGGTCTACATGTCTAATCACCACTTTGGAACTAGAACCTGGAATCTTCCTATTTTTAAGTAAACATTTGAAATAAAGTATAAAGACAATTTTTTTTTAAGTACAAATACAAAGATAAGGGAATTGTGGAGAATCTAAATGTTTCTCACTAATCGATTGCCAATTTTAAAGTAAGTATCTTAGAATTTCTTTGTTTAAAGATCTTAGAATGGGTGACAACTACAAAATAAATCAAAACCTGATTAAGAGTAGAAAGGTTCTATAACCTTGATCTACCACAGATAAGCCTCTGAGTCATTTTGTTAGAATTCACTCCAGCCTCTGACTATGAGAGAAAGTTATCATAGGCTAATGTTCCCTCATCCTAAAACCAAGGACCTATGTATATTCTCGTATTCATAGTCTTAAAACCTCTCAGACAGAGAGCAAACTAATTATTAAACACCAGATTTTTTTTTCCTAACCTTTAGAAGAAGAGAAGGTGATAGGACAGGTAAGTGGGAAGGGTAGGGAAATAGATTGAAAACTGATCTTCATTTAGCAATGACCTTGAATTCAAGCTCAAACAAGCCAAATATGGAGAAACATGGATAGTACCAAAGCTACAGTCTCTGATGAACTTTGAGTATTTTTACTGCTTATGAAAACTTTCAGATGCACATGAGAAATCTAGATCTCAGGTGTTCTTTATCAAAAGTATTCACTCTGTCCCTTAATGTTCTGAGCATACTCTAAATTCGTCTAGATTGTTTGCCTTTACCCTAGATGCAAGTGCAAAAACTCCAAGATCTTCTTCCAAGACTCAATCTGAGCAGCAGCATGAGCTTTGAGCTGCCCCCCTCCCAAAATAGGCAACCTTAATACAGGATCGAGAGTTACAGAGAAAAAAGGGCTGTAAGGGGGATCAATTCTGTGGCCAGCATTTGGGTATCTTAAAATAGTGAAATTTGTCTTCCCATGCTCTGTGAGGTGCTCCACGGCTATGTCAGCATACACAGAGCTCTTCCAATGCCTGTCATCTTCTCCAACAATAAAAAGGAAATGGGCACTGGCTTTTTCAAGGGGGATGCGGCTTTCCTGATAGGCTGGCTTTAAGGGATCCTCCAGTGCTTCTTTGATATCATAGACTCCTGAATCTGCAGCAGAGATTTTATCTAGGTTAAAAGGCAGACCTGGCAGGATTAAGCTACCACAAGTAAGGGCAGTAGCAGTGTTAGAGATGCAGCCATTGATGCCCACAACTGCAGCTATATTGGGGAGAAAGCTAGACATGGAAAATGCCAACTCTGCCCCTTTGCCAGAACCAATCACTCCAATGTTTGGACCTTTGACCTGAAGACAGAAGAAAAAGAAGACAAACAAGGAGAGAGACAAAGACAAAGAAAGCATGATTGTTAATGAGGTCACAAAGTTGTCAAAAAAAGAAAATGTATTTATCAGACAGCTCATTTATGTATTTATCCTTTCATTCATTCATTCATTGTTCAACAGATATTTGTTACATTTCCAATCCAGCAGTACCACTTTACTTACTCCCTTCTGACCCTAATGAGTTCATTTAAAACATTTCTGTCATTCCACTCACCTTTGGGTGACTTTGTACAAATTTAGCTGCCTCCTCAAAGTAATCTAAATTTAAGTCCTTCATTATTGGAGGTAGATCTTCATAACCAAAAAATGGCAAAGCCAGAGTAGCAAAACCTCGACAAGCCAGCAGACTCGCTCGAGATTCATTTAATCCTCCATCACCAAACATATCAATCAAACCGGGAAAAGGACCATCTCCTGTAAACCAGGAAAGGGGATTAAACTTGGATTAGATGACAGAACATTTCATGGACTTCATACACAACTAACATTTTCTAATAAACTTTTAATTGTATACTTTAACTTTTTGTTTTTTAATTCTGCCTGTGTCCTGGTGACTCAGGTGGCTGAGAGATTGGCATGTGGATCACGTAAAAGGCCAAGGACCCAGAGCCAATGAAAAAACAAAATAAATAAAGATCCTTCTTCTCTCCCTGTCTTAAAAAAAACAAAACAAAACAAACTTCCTCCTCTCCCTTCCTTCCTCTCTAAAAACAAGAAAAAAAAAATCTGCCTATTTACTGTGAAAAGAAGACATCTATTATTGATCGAAATAGGTGCATTGTTGTGGCTGACACTTGCTTGGACTATTTTGGAGCTGTAAATACCGAAGGATTTTTCTATTTTTTCCACAAAAGAAAATTACTGGAAAATTATGAGACTTAGCACCGAAGATGTGGAAAGTGTTTGATTTGAAGTGAAAGTTCTGATAAATCTACATAAATAGTTCTGCAGTCTTTGAATAATTCAAGTATAATAGCTCATTTAAAAAAGATATCCAAATTTAAAGAGGGCCCTTTGACTTCTCAATGAGCTTAAAATACAGCCAGAGTCACCAAAATCGATAAGCAGGTTTAAACTATTTTAAAGGTCTAATGAAAGTGCAATACAAAGTGAATAATATGAGTGGCAAGGTATTAAGATGTTGAACTAATATCCTCCCAGTGTTGGTCTGCTATTTCTCTTTCAACATTCCTGTTGGAGATTGTATTAAGCATATACTATTCCAAGAGAATGTCTCAATTGCCTACTAGTATTTTTCAACCTATGCCTGTGTGTTATTCCAATTAAAAGTGCCAAATAGGGTGGGTGTGTGCTTTGTGGTTCAGGCGATTGAGGCATTGGCATGTGGACCTGTAGAGCCGAAAGAATTAGGTCTCTGGGCCAGGCTGCAAAGCCAAAATAAACAACTAAATAAGTACAGGTGCTTCTTCCTCTTATTCTTTCTTCTCTTAAAATAATTCTTCCTCTTCCTTCCTGCCTCTCTTTAAAACAAAACCAAAAAAATGCTAAATAATCCATAACAGAATAACATTAGGATACAAACTAAACTAGGAGATTTAATATTATAGTGCTGGAGGCATTTTTCTCTTTCCCCACCCCCACCACCCCAGTGGCTCAGGTGCTGAGGCTCTGACTGTGAAAGCCATGGACTGAGTTGAGACCAGGGCTGGGAGTGGGAAAGAAAAACAAACAAATAAGAAAAAATAAAAGTCCAGTGCCAAAGTCCATTTCTAAGTTTTCAAATCTAGAAACAAATTAGAGCCTATCCAGCTACCGAAATGAAGGTTAGGGTATAGATATTAAGTCAGTGATTTGTACAGGATTTTTTTCTTAACATTCATGCATAACTTGATCAGCTATTCAAAAAATTAGATAAATCTTAAGCACTTCTGGATTTAAGTTAGTACCAGAAAGCCTATAAGGAAACATGAAAAAAACAAAACAAACCCTAACATACATATTCTCAAATTATTCCAGCAATACTTTCCAAATCACAGGCTTGAAAATACTAACGTGATTACCACCTTAAAATAACTGAGAATTTGTTTATTTTGTTTCAGTTCAAGAATTTAATTTCTTGTGTGAAAATTTGCTAATAATTTACAGGCTTAAAAAAATTTTTTTAAAGGAAAGGTGCTGGCAGGAATGAAGGTAAGCAGGCAGGCAAACAGGAAGATAGAGGAGAAGAAGCATTTCACTTTTTTTATTTAGTTGTTCATCTTGGTTTGTTTCCTCCCACCCTGGGTCTTTGGGACCTTGTGATGTATGTGGACTATGCTGCAGTGGGCTAAACCACTAGACCATGCCACTGATAGACTTTTTATGTGTGTGCACCTCCCTACCTAGCTATGAAAATGTTCTAAATTTCTCATTTAAAAGATTTTCCTAAGAATCTTGAGTGTGAGTGTAGGGGATAAGTCAGAGTGGGCATTAAAAACAAGACAAATTTTATTTCACTCATTTTTCAGTCTATGTATATGGAGTTCCTAACAGAAGGTTAGATTTTGGAGCTCATAGACTTCACCCTGATTTTAGCATCACCTGGTTGTGTGATTTGTCTAAAATACTTCAAATTGGGCTTCTAGTTTCCTTATTTATGAAATAAAATTGTTTTTTGATTTATGAAATGAGCAGCAAAATAGTTTTCTTATATGTCAGACAACAAAAAGATCATCTTAAAATTTAAAGAGAGAAAGAAAGGGAGGGAGGAAGGGAGGAAGGGGAAGGGGAGGAAGGAAGGAGCTATATTTATCCTAACATGAAGCCACTATAAAAAGTGAACACTGTGTTAGGATATCAAATCACTTTTGGCTTGAGTAAATGCCAGTGAGGGATAGATTTGTATCAACTATTCACTGAATTAACAAAGCTCTGCCAGGGAAAGACAGGCAAACAGGTATTTAATACTAGACACTTTACAACAGTTTTATGCTTAGTATTGCAAACATGCAAGGTGTAGAGTTGCAAGGAATAGCTCCTGCAGCACCAGGAATTGGCGGGGGGGACAACTGGCAGAAGAGAGGTGTCCAGCAAATTAAATTTAGATCCCAGGATGTTTTGCCTGGTGTCTGGGCCACACAGTAAAGGAATTAAGGCGTTCGCTTTGTTTTCAGATCACAAATTAGCTAGCAAAGCAAATCAGCATTCCTTTCAATTCCCCACTGCAAGACCCTTTGCAGAAAAAATCTCACGCACCTGGGGGCAGCAGGAAGACGCCCCGCAGGCTGCCGGTTTGCAGCCGAGTGCGGCTCATTTCGGGGCTGGAGAACCAACGCTGCACTTGGGCGGAGGTCAGGGCCGGGCCCAGCTGGGCCGGCTGCGGAGACGTGTCGTGGACAGTCACCTCCACTTTGAGGGGGTTTTTCATCACGCCCCTCGGCACGTGGCTGAGACAGGAATTCCCCGAGCCGGCCGGCGTGAGGCTCCAGAGGAGCCCCATGGGCTCCACGCCCGTGAAGTCACCACCTAGAGCCCGGTCCCTGGCCAGGTCCAGCCCCCCGTGGCCATCCGCCTCATAGTGGGCGAGCGAGTGGAAGAGGCGGCCTCGGTGGCTGAGGGCCAGCGCCCTCAGAGTCACCCGCTCCCTGGGGCCTAAACCTTGTACTTTAATATCCAGGAGCTCGTCGGCCAACCCCGTCTTCGGCGTGACGGTTAGGGTCGCCGCCTTTTGGGAGAAAAGAGACGATGTGGACATCGACTTCCGGGCCTGGAGGGGAGTCCCACGGGCTCGGAGCGCAGCCCGGGCCATCCGCCACATGACTTCGGGATTCAGGAGGCTTGACCCCAAAGACACGCGGCCTAGCGCCTCTGGGTGACAGGGTCAGCGATCCCGGCGGGGCGGGGCTGGAGGGGCGGGGCCCAGCGGGCTGCGGACGCGGTGTCTCCGTACAGCACAGGGACGCAGAAAGGGCCCAGGTCCCTCATGCCTTTTGGAGAGCGGTGTAGGAACTCCTGAAAGATGTCCCAAGGATCCAAGTTCCAGACCAGTGGCCTGGGTGAAGACCAAGATGAACAATTAAGTAAAATAAATGAAGTGCTTCTCCCTTCTCTCCCTGTCTGCCTGCCTCTGTTCGCTTTCATTCCGGTCTGCACCTTTCCAAGTAAAAAAAAAAAAAAAAAAAAAAAAATCGATATATTATGACGCAATATTCCTGCAATAAAGTTTGAAAAAGGAAGACTGTACAAAGTTCAAGTTTAAGTATTTCTAATGAGACAGGATTACAGAAGTATATACAGTATGGATACAATGAATTGTCTTGTGGCATGGCACAAGTATTAAAACTACTTGTTTTTAAATGGAAAATACTTACTTTATGACATTGAGTGTTTTTAAAAAATAAGAAGGGTGTTGAACTCACAAAATAACATATTTTTCCATTCATACATGTATGTGTATGTATGTGTATTTATATGTACAAAATGGCTCTGGAAGGGTACAGAAGGGTAATTACCCCTGTGAAAAGATTGGATTGGATCGGATTAAGAGTTAAGATTTTTATTTTATCTGTAATACTTGAATCTTTTACAATGAAAAATGCATTTATATATTTAATTTAAAATGTTTTTTTTACTATAGAATTCTATTTTAATTAAACTTCATGTATAAAATGAGGTTAATTAACCCAGGTGAAAACATTCCATTAAACTTTGTGTTATGGAAGAAGGGTGTGATATGTACATTTTTAATTTTTAAAAACAATCTCATTTTATTTTCCTACTTACTCCATACATAATAGCATAATTGTCATGTGTTCCTACTTATGGGTCATATTTGCCAGTGAAAGAATATGGTCATTTCTGATTTAGAACCATGCAGCACTCTCTTCTTTGAGAGTCTCTTTCTTGTTAAAGTCACTTTATTTTATAGTCATTTTTTATCAGAAAAACAGCTCAAGTAATTTTGACTTCTGTCCCCAATTCATTATTACATTGGCCATAAATAGTGTACTTTGTATATACCTGCATGATACCACCTGAAAAAAAAAGTCTCTACAAACTTTTATCTTTCCAGTGCTCAAAGAGTGCAGAGCTTAAATATGATACTTTGAAAGAATTCAGAAACCTTTATTTTCAGTTGGCTAAAATATGTAACAGGTTTATACAAATATTTTTAAATGGTCAATAGTTAACAAGAACATGTATTTGCTTCTAATACAGTCTGCTGGCCTTTCTCACTGTGATGGGAGTAAATTCAAGGGTATTAGATGGGCAAAGAAATAAAAAGAATGGCTAGATTTTGTTTTTTTTTCTAATTTGTTTTTTGTAGTTTTTTAAAAAAATGTTTCCAATTAAATTTCTCTTAGACTTCAACTAAGCTTCAAGGGAAAATTATTGACAGTCATTGAAACAACAAAGCAGTATGTTAAAAACAGTTCCTTGTTTCTTATCACTTTAAATCTGAACTCTCCAATTTAGTGATGGAGCCTCCATTATATGACCCTAATTTACCCTTGACTTTCCAGTAGCCCTGCTCTATTCCCGCTGGAAGGCAGTAGAGCTCAATGGTCAGTCAACGCCATTGTCCTTGAGTTGGAATGACCCGGTTCTCCCATCAACTAGGCATATTTAACCCTCCTGGGTCTCGATTTTCTCATTTGAAAGAATAAGAGCTAATATCTGAGAGTTTAAATATGTTATTTACTTGGGTTATCTACTTTAAGAGCAACAGTCCAATGAGGTAGTTTCTATTATCATCACTATAATTATCCTGTATACATTTGTTGTTGTTAAAGGAGAGGGGCAGGCAGGAAGAGAGAAGAAGTATTGTATTTATTCTTATTAAGTTGCTCGCATTGGTTGTTCCCTGAAGGGAGCGAACTGATTTATGCCTATATCGACAAGATATTCTGAGGCAGTTCTCTCATGCTTCGTTACCCTTGTTCATGTTCCTGATAGTAGCTATTGTTTGCAGTCTGTCCTTGCTTTGCATTTATTATCCAGTTATAGCTCAGCCCTATAAAATAAATCAAGGAGTCTAGGTCAAGATCACTCCTCTTCAAACAAAGAGCCGTGTCCCACCTGGCCCCCGCTTTTCTAGCTGTATGTTGTCTGCCTGTCTTTCTTTAGGCTCCTGTAGCCTCCTCTCAGGGACCCTTTCAATCAGCCGTGCAGGCCGCAGCAGTTCCCCTGGGTCCTGGGTCTTGAACCTGGGACCTTGGCATATAAGTGGGACGGCTCCCAGGGTGTCCTAGATCATTAGGCCACCAGGGCGTACCCCATCCTTACTTTATAGACGAGGAAATGGAAGTTGAGACATTAATAACTTCCCCAAGATCACACAGTAGGTGGTATAGTCTGGAATTTCTATGTACTGTTTGAGGCACCCTTAAGAATATCGTTCTTTATATGACTTAATGTCTCTTGAGTATGACAATCTTTGGGAGAAAACAATTTTTAAGCTTTTACTTTATGAATCCTGTCACTTTTGTGTAACTTTCCTCCTTTACATAAACCACTTGAAAACAATTAAATGATCGACCCAAATCAAGGTAAGCATAGAGCGTAATAAGCACTATTAGCCTCATTTCTGGCTCTAATTCACATTTTTTAAAACCATATTTTTGGAAACTTTGGTAACACTCTGAAAATAGTCTTTAAACAAAATCTTAAACACAGATGGCATACTCTGAGGGAATAGTGATCAAATACAATTATTTTTAGTCCATGGAGGGCATTTCTAGGTTGCTTCACCTGTAATGAAGTGCAGGGCTGTGCTGCCCTAGTGCTTTAGTACACAGAGATGTTTAGTCATCATCCTCATGCTCAGCTTATGGTGCTACCTTTGTGACCCATACTTCTCTTACCCACCCTGCATTTTTTGTTTCTTCTATTTCTGTGACCTCCCCATCTAAAAGGCTTTTCTAGAGAAACAGGACCATCTGGGAGTGAGTTAAAGCAGAGGCTTCCAAAAATTACATCATAGAAAAACTATACTACATGGTGAATAGCTACATTCAATAGATATTTTTAATAATTGGTCAAAATTAAGTTGCCATAAGGAAATTTTCATTAGTTAAGAGCTAGTGGGCATTTGCTTACACATACTCAAATTGGTGCAAGATTTTGTATGTGCCTAGGAAACCACATGATATGCCCCGAATACTCAAAAGAATCGTCTTGCACTCAGGGAAGATCCTCTATCCTGCACAGAACATTGCGATGGCTTCAGGTAGACCAGTCCCACTCCTTCTCAGTAGGACAGTTATAGGAATGGATGGTGCAGAAGGAAGTCTGATTTGGTAGGTGTAACATCCAAAGATTAAGGTAGAGTACAGTCCCCCAAATCTGTTGGCACTCCTCTAGGCAGGTAAGCAGCATACAGAGATTGGAAATTTACACAAAGATATGGTAATCACAGAGGAGTATGTCAATAAGTGCAATGACTCCAGTCTTCAGAGTGGATCTCAGAGACAAGTCTTGAATTTACATTCAGGAATGTGTACTGGTAAGCAAAAAGGAGAGTTCATTCTTTAAAAACTTTAGTGGGCACATTCTCAAGACTCAGATAATAGTCAGTTAGGGCCCATAGTGGATATTGGACTCTTAATAATATAGAAGCCCAGTCCTCAGAACCGGAACATAAGACCTAGGCTAGGCCAGCAATTGGGAGTTGGGCAAGTACTTTTTACATTTCTCCATATTAAGTTTAAGACTGGTGTTAGAAATAAGATCAGGGTTAAGTCTAC
Organism: Solenodon paradoxus; assembly: GCA_004363575.1. NCBI lineage: Eukaryota > Metazoa > Chordata > Mammalia > Eulipotyphla > Solenodontidae > Solenodon > Solenodon paradoxus. The sequence goes on along the minus strand of RJWH01005698.1, from coordinate 5,318 downwards.
ACATTGGGTAAAGTTCTGGGGAGGAAGAAGTGGATCCAGCAGTGAAGAAAAGAAGATTGTAAAGGCTAAGAACCCAGTAGGTTCTGACAAGGAAGCCCAGATGGTTGCTTTTTTTTTTTTTTTTTTTATTTAAAGGAAAGGTACAGGCAGGAATGAAGGCAAGTAGGCAGGCAGGCAGGAAGATAGAGGAGAAAGAAGCAACTTTATTTTATTTATTTTGATTTAGTTGTTTATGCTCATTGCTCCCATTCCATCCCCCTGGCCCAGGGCCCGGGATTCAAACCCAGTGGTATGTGGCCTTTGGAGGAGACTGACCTAACCAGTGCTCCAAAAGGGCGCCCTGAGATGGATGCTTTGTTTTAAAAATGTTCGTAGGTGCTCTGGAAAACCCAATACAAGTTGTATGAATGGAACTTTTATTGGGGATATCTGCTCTGATTACAATGTTATATTTTGCTAGGTTGGACAGACTTTTTACCATTGAGATGTTTATGGAAGAAAGTTTGAATCTGCTTCCAGGCATCTACCTGAGCCCTCGAGTGAGACTTTGGCTCACCTCCATAGAAGATTGCTTGGCCTATCACTGCATGCACAGAGGCTATACAAGGAGGAAAATAAGGTGGGTCAATACAATGACCAGTTCCTGGGTAGTAGATGATCTGGGGTTTGTCTTTCCCATGGGCTTGTAACCGTTCAGAGGCTATCTGAGCATAGAATTTGCTCTTCCAGTTATGATCATCCATGCCAACAATAAACAGGAAGGGTCCCTGGGCATTTTCTAAGGGAATAAGACTTTGAGGTTCCTCCAGTGGATTGTTCCAAATATCCACAAAATCCAAAAGGCCTGATTTAGTAAGTGTTTGCTTCACAGGATCACTGCTGAGACTAGGAATAACTCTATCCTTGTAATGCAGAGGAACTATTGTGTTGGCCACACAGGTGTTGATAAGTACAGTGGCTGTGATGCCCTTCAAGAATGAGGCCATTGAGAGACACAGGTCACCTCCCTTGGAGAATCCAATAAGCCCAACATTAGGACCTTTCACCTGATGAAGAGAGAGGAACAGTTTAGAATTTATAAATGGAAGATGCAAACAATGATTTTGCATTATGCAGGGATCCACAAAGTTTAAGTGTGTCTTCTAGTAAGAAAATCAATTGATTTCTTAGTACATATGCTTATGGGTACTGGGTCAAGAGTACACAAGAGGCCCGTAAACCTTATGACTCAATATTTAAAAGTTAAAAATAAAATAAAAATATTAAATAAAATGTATTCTTTCTCTTTGATAAACACACTTTCATAACAATTTATACAGTCAAGTTCAAGATTTTAAATTTGAAAATGACTTGGAGTTTGTACTGGAAAGTGACATGGTAGAGAGTCAAGCCCTGGTCCCAGTACCTGTCCCTGACCCACCCTCCTTTTTTCCCATCTCTGGCTCCACCGTGACCTCAAGGGGCTTCTCACACAGATGTGTGGACACCCCAATCTACATGTGTAAGCCTGAGTGTATTCACACTGATGAACCCAGAGAAGAGGCAGAGAACCTGGAAGTAGGATCAGTGTTTTTCAGCAGAGAATTCTGGGACCCCAGATCCCCAGGGCATGGGGTGGTGGTGGCCACATGGATTTTAGGTGGGATACATTTCCTTAGACTCCTTAACCTGTAGTCAGGGTGCAGACAAAGCAAGGCCAGAGTTTGACCATCTAAAACAAAATATCTAGGGCAGAAGTTCCTCTTGCCTAGGTTAAATGGCAGAACTGATAGTCTATATTGGTCTCTTTTCCTTTTCCCTCTATTTCCTTTTTCACCTAAATAATCTAAAGCATCACAGTTCAAGATGATCTAGTTTTCAGTAGCTCTACTAAGAGACAGCTCCTGAATTCTAACAGAGTCCTGCAGATCTTGAAGAATGTCTTATTCCTTAACAATAAATGTTTGGGTCTCTTTAGATAGTAGCAAAGTATATATTCTATATATAATTATAGCAAAATATTTTAATTATTTTCCCAGTCCCAGATAAGAACTTTGTCTATAAAACCATAACACCATAACCACATTTAACAAAATTAATAATTTCTTAATATCATCAAATACAAAGTCCTTATTCAAATGTCACCAATTGTCTCAAAAATGTCTCTTTACAGTTAAATTATTTCCTCTACACATTTTCGTTAAATTTTTTTAAGGAAAGGTGCAGGCAGGAATGAAGGCATGAAGGCAAGCAGGTAGGCAGGCAGGCAGGCAGGCAGGAAGGAGGGGAGGAAACATTTTTAAAATTTTTATTTAGTAGTTCACTCTAGTTGCTTCCCCTGAGACCTGGGGCTGGAACCCAGGGGTATGTGGCTTGCTCTTTCAGATGTGACTGACCTAACCACTGCTCTACCACAGCATGCCTTACATTAATCTTATAATGAGAAAAACTGAATTCCAGAGAAGGCAACTGTCTTATTTGGATTATAAGACCAGTTGGTGGTAAATGCAGAACTAGAACTCAAAGTCATTAACTTTTTAGTATAGCTTTCTGAAACAGGGTCAAGGGAACTAAGCAGTCAAGTCTTAAGTGTCTGAAGACAGATGAACAGAAAAGGCAATAATAATTCTGGTAACTTTTGAAAAGGACTTTGTGTCTCATGGAGTATTTCCTGGTGTCCTGATAGAACTGAGTCTACGCCACTTCTCCCCTCTGCTTTCAGGTGAGTACCAATACCTGCCTTTGGATGCTGCAGCATGAAATCCACGGCTTCTTCAAAGTACTCCAAGTTCATAGTACTCAAATACTCCGGGAGGTCTTCGAATCTGAAATATGCCAGAGCAAGCACAGCAAAACCATGTCCTGCCAGGAGACTGGCCCTGTATTCACAAAGGCCACCACCACTTCCAAACAGATCGATGATTCCTGGGAAGGGCCCTGTGCCTGCAGAGGATCACAAATCAAAAGGATCTTTAGATTCTCAAAGATTATTCTTGGGTTTCAGATTTTGGCAGTCAGCAAAGAGAAATTCTGGAAGCAAGAAAGGAAGGCTAGGGATAGGAGGGTAGTGAAAGAAGGACCCTTTCTACTTAGCATTTTTTTTTTTTTTTTTAATAACCTGCAGAGACAAAGGAGGGGGAACACACAACCTTATTTTTTTTTCCAGAAAATTTCACAAAACAATAATTAACAACACAAACCAAATTCAAAATATGATGAGATGTACATTTTTTTCATTTTCCTAAAAAAAATCTATTAAGAGCTGAAACCGCTTCCTTACAAAGTCCATTTCTGTCTCAAGGCCATTCCTCATGGTGCCACATTCTCTTTGGCTCTTGAAAATGGAGACAGTCAGTCCTCTACCTCCCTGGGTTACAAATTCTTGGATTCAACCACCACAAATGGGAAAAACCTACTATTTAGTTAGGCCTAGGATGGTTTCATCTGTACTGAACATGTATGGACTTTCCGCCCCTTGTCTTTATTCCCTAAACGACACAGTATAACAACTATTTACATAGCATTTACACTGTATTAGGTATTATAAGTAATCTACAGATCAAAGTATGCAAGAGGATATGCTTTGGTTATATGTAAATATTACATATTCTGTATAAAGGATTTGAGTATTCTCAGATTTTGGTATCCACAGAGGTCCTGAAACCAATCCCCCTTGGATAGTATATACAATCTCCTCCCCTCTCCATTCTTTTTTGACCTGGTTAATCCCAGGGTCTTCAAATCTAAATTTAACTCTTCTGTCAGGGCTTCCAGGATCCTCCCCAAGGCCCAGTTGACTTAGATAGTTTGTATAGGTTCCCACCAGAACACCGGGCCTCTACTTCCCCTATCATAGCACTCACCACACTATTGTAGGAGCAAAAGTAGTTGCCTGTGTCTTCTACTAGTTCCTAAATATAGGGAGGCCCAACATAACTTGTTAAATGATTGAACCCTTCCACATTACTTACAAAAGCCTTTGAGACAGAAAACAATTTTAAACGGGCTCTATAATAGACACTGAAATAGTTAACACAAGGTTGATTTGACTGAAATATTAGATATAATGAGTGGTTAGTTTCCTTTCTCAATGAAACTCTTTCAAGACAGTCTTACTGGTTTACTCAGCATCATTTATTGAACTCCTGCTTTATTCCTGTGGAAGCTTCTAGGAATGTAGATTGTGAGAGGTGGAGGAACAAGACGAACAACTAAATTAAAAAGTAAAATTGTTTCTTCCTCCTCTCTCTTCTTTCCTTCCTTTCTCTCTTAAAGCAATACACCAATTACAGCCCCAGGAATTTAAGGTTGAGCAGGGCAGCCACTTGTTAAGGCGGTAGGTGGTTGAAGGTTGTAAGAAGAAAGCAAGGCCTCTTTTTTTGGAGTATAAGCACAAAATTCAGCTTAGGGTTTCTGTGAGTTGTGGCAATGCCAGTGGGTATAATGGGGTTTTCAGTCAGGACTTCAGTTGGCAGCAGTGGATTAGGGATCTTGTTTGCAGGCTGCTTTTACCTAACAAATATCTTTATTTACTTAGATTAGGACATCCAACCTCAACGCTGCAGGCATTTTTGAGCAAAATACTTCTGCGTTGTGGATGTTTGGCGGTATCTCTGGCCTCTCCCCACTGATGACAGTAATGCCTGCTCCTCAGTTGTGACAATCCCAAAATATCTCCAAGAATTGCCCAGTGTCCCTGGAGAGGGGCAAAATCACCGCAGGTTGAGAACCACTGACAGTTTATGAGAGGAGGTGGGACCATCAGTGAGTTTTCTGGGGTTTGTGTTTAATGATTCTGGGCACTGCTTCTATCTATGGGTTTAGCTTCCTTGGGAGTTTGATATGAAAGGAGGCAAAAACCGCTCTTAAGCACCGGCACGTTGTTCCCTACAACTGACACACAGTCTCGGGATGGGCACGAGACTGCCCTCTAAAAATAGGGGGAGATTGTCGTGTTTGATCACACAGCGAAGGGAGTGATAATGCTTTCGGGGCGTGCTGAGAAAACTTAACTTCCACCCCGCATCCACCACAGCCTCTCGAGCACAGGTGTGACGTTAGGGAGCTCTATTACTTTTAATTCCCAGACCAGTCAGCCGGCTGCCAGGGTTCTTGGGACTGTACCCGGTTGGCGCAAAAGCCGGGAAGCGAGTCGCTCACCTGGCGGCAGGAAGAGCGTGGCGCGCACCCGGCCCGCGCGCACCGGCCGCCGCCGCACCCCGGGCCCCAGGAAGTCGCGCTCCTGCAGCGCCCGGCCCAGGAGCCGCCCGCACTCGGGCTCGTGGCCTTCGAGCACCTCCAGCTCCAGCGCGAAGGGCGTCTGCACGTCCCGCTTCACC
>RJWH01005697.1:0-70238 GCA_004363575.1 Solenodon paradoxus | reverse complement strand
GTCACTCCCACAGAAGACACCTTCATGTTGTCCCCAGCACCTGTCACTCCCACAGAAGACACCTTCATGTCCCCAGTACCCGTGACTCCCACAGAAGACACCTTCATGTCCCCAGAACTCATGTGGTCCCCAGCACCCGTCACTCCCACCTAAGACACCTCATGTGGTCCCCGTGGTCGCGCTCTTCCCACAGACAGGCCTGATGCCTTCCCAGAGTCTTAGTATTACGTCTCCTTTCCTTTGTGTTGTTTCTTAGCAGCACATCTAACGCACTCTATCACATAGAGTGCTCACATACTTACACTGTGCATCTCATTTAAATGTCAGCTCCACGAAGGTAGTGCTTTTGTCTGTCTGTTAACTGGGACAGCCCAGAGTCTAGAACAGGGCCCACCACCCGGATGGCGCTTGGCACATTCTCGTTGAGCGAGTGCAGGAGCTCCTCGGTCCCGAGGGAAGGCCCAGAATCAACCTGCCTCTGGGTGAGTGCTGTGTAGGAAGAACATCCCTTGGTGTAGATGGGTCAAATCCTGCCTTAGTAAGTCTCTGGTTTCCTCAGTTAGGAAACGAGACTAGGCACTGTGACTGCCCTGTTGAGGTTTTGGGAGGGTTTCTGAGACACTTAGAGCATCTGTAGCAACAACACACTTGACTGCTTCTTCTTTGGGGCAGTAGATGGCAGATAGTAGGGGGCGGGGCAGTAGATGATGAGACGGTAGGTGGGAAGACTTTTTGGAGATTTTCTGAATTCCCCCCTTTACTCAGCTGCTCACTCTGGCCTGGTCATCTCGCCCCTTCCCGCTGCAGATTTCCTGTGTGGAGAGGAGGACTGCTGACAGGAGAGCAGTGCAGTCAACTAGGCATCAAGGAGACATGTCTAATGACAGTTTTCCAGATGGCCTCCTGGGAGATCGAGAGATAAAATACACAAAAGCAGCCCGTTTGACTATGACTTCATGTCATCCCTGACTAACCTGGTGCCACGCCAGTACTTTTCTTTGGGTTTTGTCAACCCGAGTTGAGTGTGTGGACTCCTCCAATTTTAGGGCTTACAGTGTAATTGTTCCTGCCAAATTAAAGCCCATGCTAATATTGTATGTGGTAAAACATTTTACTTAGGAATAGCTCATTTATATATACATCTGCATGTCCTATGAACTATTGTACTAAAAGTTTGCGAGTTAACAGAGTAAGTTACATTGGAGGGATATTTTTTAAATACTTAAAATAACAAAACTAAGGCCCTGCCTCCTACCTTCAAATCACTTTGACTCTAATCTGCACACTTCAATAATATGTTAATTACAGATGGTTTTATTAACTTAATAAAGCAATTTCTGATAGAGCTACTACTTGAAATAATGTTCATTAAGTCTCAATAAAGTTGGGGAAAGTAACTCATAGTGTTAAATAGCCATTTAACGACATACCTTTGAAAGAAATCCTATGGTTCAACCAGGATGTATTGAGACAGTCTGATTATTGATTAGATACAAACTCTGTTTTCTAAAAGGAAAGCTCACTCGTTGGTTCGCTGTGGGAAAGAAGGACCACCTTCCATTCAGTGGGGACCTGCTCAGCCCCACTGGCACCCCTGTGCTGGACAAGGGTGCTTGGAGGCAGGACAGAGCAGCCAGGCTGCGGGCCCTCACAGCACGACCTACCGCATCGTTCTCCACACAGGTCACACGACTGGCCTCTCCCTGAACAACGACCAGCTGTACAAGCTCTCATATTCTACAGAGGTCTTTCTTGATCGGGGCAAAGGAAAGCTCCAGGACAGCGTGGGCTTCCGAATTGCATCCCATGTGGACGCGGTCTTGCTGTGGAGGAGTCCTGATGGCGGAGATGACCAACTGATCCAGATCACGGTGGGCGTTTTCCCCAGAGAGGAGCCCAGACGCCTGTTAGCAGCGCTCCCAGCCACCCTGCAGCCCGCTTGGCTGTGTGTCCGCCGGGCTCGGTAGTGATCACTCGTATGAGCAGGCGTACAGTTGAGACGTTTTTGTTAATCAGAGGTGATCTTTCCAAATCGTTGAATCATGCAAGACAGGCTTTTTGTTTTTTAAGTGGGCGAATATGTCCAGTTCTATATGTTGCATCACGAGGCATGTAAAAGCAGAATCCATTCTAAACACTGTGGGACTGAGACTCTGTCACGGGGAGAGTAACAAGACCACTCTCAGAATGAGGAGCTGCCCTGGGACCCCCCCCCCAGTTTTCCTGAGCTCCTTGATGTAAGAGGTGGGATTAGCAATGAGGGAGAAGACTGTTCTGTGTCCTTCCTCATTAGGACCACCCTGTGTAGTGGTGTTTGGTCACTTTTGATAGTTTAGATTTATGTGTTGACAAAAGTCAAGTCAGACGGCCTCTGCACCTCATCCATTTTTAACATGCGATTCTGTTTTTGCTTTTCAAGAACCTAATGGCCATAGATCCCTTTAGTAAAGTTATTCTTCATGCTGGTGTGAAATGACTGTGTGGCGGACTTTAAAATGAGGTCTCATTGCTACACAGTCATCAAGTGTCGTTGCTTCTTTGGGAGTTTCTAACAGCTCTTTTGTATCCCAAGTTGGATTATTATTTCATCCTCCTCTTTGATAATTTCTCAGTAGAACAGTAACTACTTTGTGGAAAACATCTTTGTACCTCCCTGTTCAGCAGTCCTACCGCTTATCTTTAATTCTGTACTGTGAAGGCCAAGGGCCAGGGCTCCAAACACACAGAGAAGGGAGCCCCCAGCAGACGGCAGTAGCTCGGAACATGCGCGGGTATGACGGTGACATAGAAGTCCCCTTCCTGTCAGTGATGGTGGACCTGAAGTCACAGTTGTCTCTCAGTGTTACCCCCAACTCAGAAACCTAGTGTTTGAATACTCTCGCTGTTCTTTGGAAGCAGTGGTAAGGCCTTTGAACCATAAATTGAAAAAAGCAGGAGAAACATGGCCAGCCCGCTAACTGCCTCCCCATTTTCTTCTCTCAGAGGCTCCGAAGGAAGCAGGCACGGAGTGTGTTCTAACTGTTCTCTTTCCATGATTCCAGATAAAGGACGTGAATGTCGAAAATGTGAATCAGAAGAGAGGAGAGAAGAGCATTTTCAGAGGGAAAACTTCACCCAAGATCATAGGCAAGGAAAACCTGGAGGCTCTGCGGAAGCCCATACTCCTTCATCTGACCCACGGAAAGGTGACAGCTGGGTTCTGACCTCCCTTTTCTACGCCATAGCTCTCTCCCCTCTGTGAGGTCACGTTCACGTGGTAGCTGTCACTGCTTCTACGGTAGATGGAATTATTTTCAAGAACTGCTAAACAGGTCACAAATGAAATGTTTCAGAAGCAAATTCACTTATATTTCACTTATGTATGTAGCCATGTATGTCCCTATTTTAATGGAAATTCTTAGAAAATAATCAAGTGTTTGTTTAGGAGAGGCATTATTGAAAAGTGTAGTCTTATCAGATCAGGAGGGATTAGACCAGAGTGTGTTTGCTTAAGTTTAGAAAAATAAACTACTTATGAGAATGAAATGATCTTAGATAAGTGCTACTAACCTACAAGAGCACCAGTATCTTGCTGAGGCACAAAGTTGAAGCTTTTGAAAGGTCATGACATTTCTAAGGTTGAATTGATTATATTTAAATAGTTGTGATTACTTTAAAGCTATGACTTTGAAAGCACTGTATATTAATGAATGGACACTTTATAATATCTATTTGGAAGTTTGCTTAGAAAATTCTGCAAATGTGTGTTACTTATGGTTTGAGTCTGGTAAAATGGCCTAAGATGTTTGGAATTGAGAAGCAGTTGTGATCAGGTATTATTTATGTGAGTTTATGAAAAGTAAGATGTTGACATGTAAAAAAATGTACAATAAAGGTGAAAATTCAGTTTTTTAAAAAAAGAAAAGTGCAGGCCGAAATGAAGGCGGGTGGGCAGGCAGGCAGGAAGAGAGAGGAGGAAGAAGCATTTTATTGTGTTTAATTGCTCACACTGGTGTTACCCCCAGAACCAGGACCTGATCCCAGGAAGATGTGACCTACGCTCTTTGAGAGGTGGTTGTCCTAACCGCTGCTCTCCAGGGCTCACTGAAAGGTCAATTTTAGAACCAAAGTGGAAAATTGGAAAGGGACAAGAGCACCATTAAAACTACACGTCTCTAACGTTCCTCTAGATTCAAATTTCAGATAAAACCAAACATTTTAAAATATAGGTTTTAGATATGTGAGCTCTGCTGATCATGATGTACCTTTTTCAATAAAGCACTCAAAAGGGACTCAAAGCCAGACGTCAGTCAGCAGCCCAGGAGAGCCTCCCTCGTGTCAGAAGCTCCCGCGCTGGCCGCCTGCCTGGTGCTCACTTCTGGCCCAGCCCCAGTGCCCCTCAGAACATCCGCTCTGCGCGCGCCCTCAGCGCCTTCCTCTCTCTCCTGGTGGCCATTCTAGGTTATTGTCCATTTGAGAAGGGCTCACTGTTTGCTTAATCATAGCCAAGACATCCTGGGAACGGAATATGCACCAGGCTCTGGCTGAAGCGTTGGGCAACAACTCTTTTACTGTCATGGCTGCCCCGGCTGCAGGGGACACTGCATCTTCCTCTTGTGCTGGACAAAGACAGGCTGGAGACGTGAAAAGCTTGCCTGTTTTCACACGAGGAGCACGTGTCAGACCTGGATCTTGGCGCAGAGGGTCTAGGTTCAGAGTCTGTGCTACATCGTCTTCCAGCTGGAAAGATTGGGGGACACAGCACCTCCCCGGCTGATGTGTGGCAGTCCTGTGTCTTTCCACACTGTGTCCATCAGCTCACCTGACTCGCATGTGGCACAGCTGTTAGCAAGACCACTGATGCTACTTCTCTCCTCTGGTGGCTTGATGTGGCATTGGGCCCAGCACTCGACTCCTGGATCGTATGAGCACTGATGTGCGGTCTTCGGGTCACAGCAAGTACAAAGTCCACGACACACAGCAGCCTCGGAGCCCGGTGCTCAAAGGCTGGCGTGAGGCTGCCTGCCACATTGTCTTCCCAGTAACCCCACGCACCAGCCTGGAGCTGCGAGGCCTCAGACGGCTTCCTGTCGCCACGGGTAAAGGGCACTGTGCTATCTCAGCTTCACGATAAGGAGCCTGCCGGAGAAGACATGACCCTGGACTAAGAAGCCATGTGGCATTTCCAGCCACGTCACTGTCAGAAAGATCATTGTTCAAATTGCCATCCAGCATCTTGAGATGTTGCCAAAAGGAAACTGAACTCAGTGAGCAACTTCCTAGCCCGGTCAAATGAATCCTTATCCAGGAAATCCCTGTGATTGCAAGGTTACTCACCGGCACGTGCTCCTGGTGCCCGGTGTCGCTTCGTGTCTCTGCAGTGATCTCTGGCTCCAGGACTGCTCTCCTGCTTTTCCATGCCCGCTCATCTGCCTGACATGTATCTATGAACCATAAATGAACTTGGAAACTTGACAGTGTTCTAGATAAGTTGATCAGCACTGTCACGAAAAAGACACCCCTAGTTATAGCTTAGATTCTCTTTTGGCCTGAAACGCAGATCCACTGAGTTGAGTCAATGCTTCTACCTCTGGTTTTCTGATTCCTCAGTGGCAAGGCTGCAGTGGGCCCACTGAGCCCCATGGCTGTGTACACCTGAGTCCCCCAGGTCACAGCGTGTGTCACTGACCTCTGCTGGTGAGCCAGACTTCTTGCCTCTTCAGTGCAAAGCCAGGGGCCTTCGGAAAGACAGCTCCAACTACAAAGATGCATCTCCGCTGGGACCTTCCTCTGCATGCTGCTGTTTGGCCAGTTCATCTAATTTGTTTTCTCTTCTTCCTAAAGAATATGTACATTACAGGAGCACAGAGAAATATTTTTTGCTCACAAAAGATTCGAACAATCCCCACTGATTCGAACAGTCCCCACTGATTCCAAGGGCAAACTGGCCTCACACTTTGCAGAAAGAAGTACAGTATGTTCTTCCCATCCACCTGCCCGCCCGCCTCTGCTTGGGTTCGCTGGATTAGTCCTTGCGCAGCAGTGCCCCCTGCTCTCTGGAGGCCCAGGGGCTTGGATCACATGTCCAGAAATCATGTCAACTTTATGATCTGAATAGAATAAGCCATACTCAGTCCTGTAGTGAAATAATGGGTTCAGGTTATTGCTGTGATGGCTGCTTGGGTTGAACCTCAAAGTTCTGACTTTATTTCTATTTTTCAATGATCACAAGTTTGACATTTAGCTCCTCACTGTCCCCACTGGGAGCCTGCTGGCTGTACTAATTTGTCCACTTGTCTCAATCCTGGGAGACAAAAAACAAGAGAAGGAATGAAAAGAAAATTCTCTTTTATTTCAGTTTACATTGTCCTACCAGGGGAAAAGTTGTCCCTAACACCATTTTCTTAGGGATCTAGAGATCAAGATCAAAACTTGACCTGTGGAATCGGGCCACAGGAAATAGGGTTTCCGTAACTTTTAGGTGAAACTGACAGAGTCAGGACTGTAAGGAGTGACATCTGGGAATGCCAGGTGAACCCGAAAAAGCAAAGGAGACTAGCTCACAAACAGAGCATTAGAAACTCAGTTCTGGACTCGAGGAATTTGGGTGACTTCTTTGAGAACACAGTGCCATGGATTTTCAGACACAGGGGTCATTATTCTGAGTCTGTTTTAACCTTGACAAACACAATTCCAGTGTGTATAGGTTCATCTGGTGAAATGACTAAAATGGATTGTCAGATAAAATTCCTGATAAGTCTGTCACTAGGCAGAGTGGATGCAGATGATGACCCCAAGGTTGCAGCACTTGTGTGCATAGTTCAGACAGAAGCTTTCTAAGGCCTGGGGACATTTCTGTGGCCTGGGCCGTTCAGGTCGGCATGACTCAAATTCACAGTTTAATCGCTGAACTTTCTGTCTCAGTTGAAAAGCATGGTTGATTTTTAAGGAAAGAGATAGAAGGCAGTGAGGATGTTTCTGGTAGAAATGCTAAGCTGTAATGATCACAGACTGGAGATTTTCATCAAGAAGCTCTTTTTCTCTTTCTAGATGGGGTGATGTGTTTGGAATTAATGCAGGGCGAACACTGCTTTCCAGAAAATTCTTCCTGTGTCGTTAACCTTATTTCTTAATCGTCAGCTGAATTATTGAAATTGTTCTCATCTCTGGGCCTAGAAATGTCAGAGACAAAACAGAGCTAAGACAAGCGTTTTCTGTCGTTGCCAAATCAATCTCCATCCTCTTTGCAGTTTTTTTTTCCTCCTTCTAAAAGAAGCCTCAGAGCAGAGCAGGCCGGGCAGGGAAGCATTCTGCCTCCTCCCTCTCCCGCCTCCTGGGTCACCTGTGCCAGGTCCAGCACCTACGCTAGAGGGCTCAGCTGCAGCCCTAGCCAGGCCTGTACCCACACTGCCGTGAGAGACGCTGGCCCAGGCGTCTGGGGTCTGACTGGCCTTCTCCTGTCTCTGCCACGCTGTTCACCTTGATTTGTCTTCTCCAGGCAGGCTAGCTTGAGAGTATGTGGGCATGTCCGGTGAGAGAGCCCTTCTTGGGCAGAGCCCACGTGCCAAACCACGGGTCCCAGCCTGCACACCCTGTCTTCTGAATTTCATATTCTGACTACTTAGAAACTTAAATCGCTTCTTTTCACACACACACACAAAAAACAAAGTTATTCAGCTTTGGAATAACAGGTCTTTCCATCCCTGGACCAGTTAGGGGTAAGACTCAGGCCTTTCCTGTCACTTTTCAACCACATCTGATAAAGAGGCATTTTTGTTTCATGCATGTTTTCCTTCCCCCCTTAGGTCAAAGAATTCTACTCATATCAAAATGAGCCAGTGGCCATCACTAATCTCAAGAGGGGCCTGGCCAGCCTGTTTCAGATGCAGCTGAGCTCTGGAAACACCGATGAGGTACTTCTCTATACCAATAAGGACTCCGAATCTCATTTGTCAGTAGGACCACCAGACTCAGTTCTTGATTTCTATATGTAGAAATTCAGTAGAAAACGATCCCACTCTGGTAACAGTCAGGAAAGGGAAGTAAAGTGGTCAATTCCGATTTACACATGAAACAAATCACACACCCTATGACTCAAGAACAGGGCGAAGGGCGCTGGCACCTCAGTAGGAGGCCTGAATAGACATGTTGGAGGCGCAGGACTGGGGCACCTGGGCATTCCCGTGAGTGCAGCCTGCAGGGCTCGTCACAGAGATACTGCTGCTAGGTTCAGAGAAGCAGGGCATCTGTGTTTCCAGTCTTCTCAGATAATTTGATGGACTCTCAGTTTGGGGATCACCAGGTACGTGTCCCCATCATTTCATAGACTGAGAAACTGAGAAGACACCAGAGCCGGTCGGTGTCTCCCCTAGCCTTGGACTGAAGGCCAAGTGGAGTCCAGGGCTCTGTGTGGACTGAGCCAGCCCGAGCTGGTGAGAGCTGCAGGGATGCAGGTGGTGCGCTGTGGGCAGAGGCAGAGCCAGGCCCAGTGCAGCCAGAGTCCATGCTGGGACACACACTGCCCACACCCATATTGTTGGGGCGATTGCCACCTTTAATCGTGTCCAGCTAGTGAAAGTGCACACCGACACACAGTGCTCACATGTCGTTCAAGTACAGAAAAGTGCACATGATCACACACCAGCATGGGCACACAGACAAGACACATCATGCCTTCACGCTCACACATATGTGTACACACAGACTCCCAGTCGCCTAGACACATAGTCATACCCACACAAACGCACAGCCAGACACACCTTCATACACACTTAAACACACTCACTCAGCGTTAGAGTCCAGTCTTCTGCCATGGAATCACCTGCTTACCAGAGGTTGTGTCGGGGCTGCTCTTCAAGCAGAGGCGGGAGGAGCATGTGCCTCCCTGCCTGTCCTGTCACCTCCCAGAAAGGATGGCTCGGGGGCAATTTGGGGACTGGGATCCAGATGGACCATGGGAGCGTCCCACCCGCCACACTTTCCCTTCTTTTCATCTAGGTAGACATCTCTGGGGATTGTAAAGTGACCTACCAGGCTCATCAAGGCAAAGTGGTCAAAGTCAAGGCCCTGAACTCCTGCAAGATCGAGAGGCCTGGATTCACAACCCTAAACCAGGTACAGCCCTGCCCCACTGCAGCATCCGTCACTCCCGCGTGGAGACTGAGGTGCCGGAAACGTGCAGTGCTGAAACTCGGGCGCATGTCTGCTTTTTAGTTTAGGTGACGTTTCGCACCTGTCAGTGCACAGTCTTACTTGGCTATGTTGCAGGTTGGGAGTTGGCAAGTGTCTGTGAGGGGAACCTCTTTGGAAGATGAAAAGATAATTTGCTCTTTGACAGGAGTCAGATAGAAAACTCATTGCTTCTTACAATTGCACCTATTTATCTAGGTTTTGGGTGTCACATCAAAGGCCACATCTGTCACCACCTATAGGATAGAAGACAGCTTTGTGACCGCGGTGCTTGCAGAAGAGATACAGGCTTTCCGGATGAACTTTCTACCAACCATTTCAGGCAAAATAGTGTCAAAGTAAGACAATGCCGAAATTTTCGCTTTCTGTACTGTTGCTTTATTATATTTGGTTTTAAATGGAGATGTGTGTATTTAATATATATGTGTATAAGTTTATAGATACTTATCTGTGTATGTTATATGCCTCTTTAAGGCAGTATTTCCACCTTGCTCGTCTTTATTTTTAGCATCTAAAATAATATATGGCATATTTTAAATATGGTCTTTTAATAGAATTTCATTAAATCAGTTATTCATTGAATAGAATTTAAACTTGAAAAGTCAAACCACTTGATTCATTCTACTTCACATTCTAATTTCTCTGTCAAATATGTTCAGTGTTCAGGTTAAAAAGTGGCACCATTTCATGTTCCCTTCTCGAGAGGAATTTGTTACAGTTGTGAGGAAGCCTAAAAATGTCCACAATAAAGCCTGTTATTCAGTTGGAGGACTTGTCTGTGGTCAGAATCGTTCTCACAGGGTTAAGAGCTAACCTTTCACATCTAAGAGTATGAGTTATGTTCAGAGGTTAATTTAATACATTCTCAGCATTAAGTGTGTTATATCTTGTGCCTTTGCTCCTTGCATAGCTCTGATGTCAGAGATGAGTAGGCACAGGAGACTTTCTCGCACCATAAACCC
Source organism: Solenodon paradoxus (assembly GCA_004363575.1). Lineage (NCBI taxonomy): Eukaryota > Metazoa > Chordata > Mammalia > Eulipotyphla > Solenodontidae > Solenodon > Solenodon paradoxus. Next base: position 60,108 of record RJWH01005697.1, on the reverse strand, counting down.
TTGAGCTTTAATGAAGTCTCATCTGGAATAGAATTTCCCTTCTGTTTTGTGCTATAGTTTCAGGTACAGTCAACCCAGGGCTCTGGGCACCAACACCCCAAACAGTCAAAAACCATAGATAACTTTTGTCTGCCCCCAAAGTGAACCTAGTAATAAGCTGCTGTAGATAACAAACAGTTGACTGATATATGTTTTTATGTTGTGTTATGTGCTGTATTCTTAAAGTAAGCTAGAGAGAAGAAAGTGTTACTAGAAAAATACCAAGGAAAAGAAAGCACATGCACAGCACAGTGCTGCGTTGACTAAAAGAGAGCGCGCATAAATGATCCCGCACAGTCCAAACCTGGGTTGTTCGCAGATCAACCGCCTTTTCTTAGAAACGAGTGTTTCAGATGATTTCCAATCTGTCAGGTTCCTCGGGCTCCACAGCAAAGCACTTCAGTGGGAGATTCAGTCATTCTGCTTCTCCTCTCATGGCTTTGCGGCCTCACCTGGCTCCGCTGTGGAATGTCACGGCCAGACAGGGCTCCCGGGTGACATTCACATGTGTCTCTTTGTGTCTGCGAGGCCGCTCGACACACAGCTTTGTAACTGGCTTCGCACACGACAGCTCAGGTCTCTGAAGGCACAGGTCTTATGAGCACGTCAGGAGAAAGCCAGTTCCCTGTTACTACTTAGCTTGGAGTCACTGGGAATCACATCTGTTGTCCCCTGTGGAGGCAGCCAGTATCCTGCCCAGGTCCATGGAGAGGGGCATAGATGTAGCCTCTGATGAGAGAGAGACTCTGAAAGAGCATGTCAGGCCGCAGTGGAGGCTCCTTTGGGAAATACCATCTTCTAGTTGTCTCAGTCAGTCTTACAACACTGGTTGTATGAAGACACCATTTGCAGAAAACTGGCCTAAATGCTGACTTCACACCCTATTCAGTATCCAGCTTGCACGTATTCTCTTGTCATAATATTTTGAAAATTGAAACTGAAAGTTTTAAGTCTTAGAATAAATCAACTGCTTCAGAAAGATTTCATAATCATCTTGAGAATTCCGTCACCTCTGGAAAACTGAAGAAGAGACATGGTACCACACAACTTGGATAAATTCATGTCTTGTCTGTCAAAAGAATTCTAATAACATGCTGTCTCCCTTCCCTGCTTATGCAGGCAGAAGCTAGAGCTGAAGACCACAGAAGCAGGCCCACGACTGGTCCCCGGGAAGCAGGCTGCGGCCGTCGTCAGAGCAACAGATCCTAAGTACACCTCCCTGCCCATCGTGGGTCAGGCCTTCGAGGGCACGTGCAAAGGCTGCCCTTCTGTGAGTGTGAGCTGTGAGTGTGGGCACATGAGGGAGCAGTCACAGGTTCAGTTCTGGTTCCCTGCATCTCCACAGGAAGCCTCGGTTGACTCTGTGAAGAAAGCCCATAAATCACTGCCAGCACCCACTGAGTTAGGATGGCAGTGCCTGAAGTAATAGCCCCCGAGAGGGTTATAATGCAGCAGCAATTGCCAAGTCACAGCCACCCACCATCTCAAATCAAAACGCTGAGACTCAGGGACGCTTCTTAGAAGTATCCCTGAGTGCAGCAGCCAAGGCCCCGTGCAGCTAGGGCACGGGTGTCGGGAACAGATGGGGATCAGAGTTGCCGCATGACAGTGAGGACTGTAGGCCAGGTTCTCTGTTGACATCAGGGACACTTTGCTACCACACCCAGCCTCCTGTAGTCACAGCAGAAATGAAGTGGCACAGCCAAGACAGAGTGTGGGTTAGCTTTGTGCATTAGTCCAACAAAGAGGACGTCCCTTACTGCAGGCTCAGATGAAGGTACAGCACAGAAATGCATGGGACAGCACTGCCTGCCTGTCCTCTGGTCAGGAGAGCAGCCCCACCGTGCTGTCTGTGTCTTCCAGAAAGCCCCGCCTTGGGTGCCGGTGTCCAGAAAAGTGGAACCCCCAGGAGCTGTGCCCCCACAGGCGCAGTACAAGGCCCTGGTCCTTTACTGGGCTCTTGAATGTTCCCCAGTGGAACTAAGAGAAAATGAATGAATGAAACAAAGTCACAATTCTCCGACTTTGTTTTTCCTTTTATTTGTTTTTCCTCCATCATGTTTGTTTTCCTCATTTGATGGTCCAGTAATTTTTGATGATTCTCCATTTTTGTAGGAAGGGTTTATGTCCTTGGAAATTGACTCTCTCACTTCAGTACTACAAAGCCATTGCACCTCTTCAAAGAAAAAAATTTGAATTCACAGTGATGTGTTGTCTGCCCTCAGAAATGTTCAAGGAAATCTTTAGCTAAATGCATTTGGAATTTTGCTTTCAAATATCCTTTTAAGACTCAATAACAAAAGAGGATTTGAAAGAAAGCAGAGTATGTGTCTATTGCTTATTAAAAGGCATGAATAATTTGAAGCCTGGTAGTATGCGGATGCTCCAGAGTGGAGGGCAGGTCTCAGGTGGGATAGAACACGTTCTTTACAACTGGAGGAAAGTGGTACACTGGAATAGGCTCTTCAGTTTATTTCAAAGCCAAAAGATGTCACTAATGAGAGTTCTCTACTACTTTAAAAAAATCAGGGTAACAGTAGAATAACAAGTGTGCGAGGATTGTCCTTTCCAGATTCAGTGCATATCTGAGCAGTGCAGACCCTCGATAAACCCTGCACTTCATGCAGACAACAAAGGGAAGACATGGGACACGAACTCAACTGTTAGAAAGACTGGTTTTTCAGGGTGGTCCCTGGAAATGAGAAACCAGGCACCATTTTGGGCAGTTCTGATTTTCCCTGCAAAATACCCCAGTGTCATTAAAATGCTTCACAGTTTCACAGTGGTGGTCACAGCCTGACCTCAGGAGTGGTTTCCTAGAGTGACCTGGAATAGACTTCAGCCCCAGAACTGATTGTCACTGCCAGGTCCTGTGAGCTAGACTCCCTACCCATAGTGGTTGACACAGTGTTTAGGTGGACGGAGGCAAGTTTCAGAAGCTTCTCTGTGAGCTGCAAGGACGACTGTCAGGGGTCCCTGAGAGGCCGCTGTCCGCGCGATGCAAGCTGCCCTGTCTTGCAGCTCTCTGAGCACTGGCGGGCCATCAGGGAGCACCTGCAGCCGGCCAACCTGGCCAAGGCCGAGGCAGTCCGAAGCTTCGTGGCCTTCATCCAGCACCTCCGGACGGCGAAGCAAGAGGAGATCCTCCAGATTCTGCAGGCCGAGAGCAAGGAAGTTCTGTGAGTTCTCCAGCTGGGTGCGGGCCTGTGTGCGGGGCAGTGTTTTGGGGTTCTTGGCTCTTGTGCTAAGCAGGATGAACCCTTCCACCACTCGCCCCATTTCCATATGAGTTTTCTGCTGTTTTGCATTTTCATCTCACAGTTATGCCACATGCACTAGTTAACAGTAAATACTTGCCTGGAAACCCATGACATGCTTTTGGCAGTGACTCCGAGCAGATGTTTTGGGCGTTTATGGTTTAAATCAGACCCAGATTGGAACACAGGCAGGCGGTGGCAGGGCCCCAGTTCAGCCCCATGGTACATGTGCCACCCACACCCTTGAGTTCCGAACTGCTTGAAAAGGTTTCAGAGTTCACTATAAAAATGAAAAGAACATGACTTTTCTACTGAAATGTATTTTTACGAAAGAACCAATGATCTCTCCCCCAAATCATGTTTTATTGTTTCATTTTTGTTTTTTAAATGGTCCTTTATGGCAACACGTCCCTTTGTAGTCCTCAACTAGCTGGGTTCCCACTGCTCCACTGTGAGTTGTCTGTGGCATCACATTATCCATGGCAATGCCATCAGCATTATGGCCGCGGACCGAGCAATCCCATTGTCTCTACGGTTCCAGAGAGTTCTCGAGCCAAAGATCTGTGCTGCGTCGGTCAGGCAGTGTTGGCAATCTCATCAAAAGTGATATTTCCACGGCACTTGATGTTTTTCTCTTTCTGTCACGTGCTGATCGTTTGATGGCTTCAGGATGAGGACGGAAGCCGAGGATACCACCTCCATCTGGCCCTGTCTGTTCTGCGTGGTCAGTTTCACCGTAATCTCAGGGCCTTCCCATCACTGATTGTCTTGGTGATGTCCTCACCAATCACTTTTGGAGACCATCCTAGGGGACCAATCTTGGGGTCAGGGCTGACGTGGCACCGCCTTCCCCGCCAGGGCACTGCCGATAGACATCTGTGCTCTTGTTGGGGTCAGACTTGGGCGGCATGGCAGAGGCAGCTGCTGTCCCATGAACCCGGATTTGGGATGACGTTAGAGAGCTGCATTTTGACCTCCTCCGTGCCAAAAGAAAGTAATGTTTTATAATAGAAAATCAGGAATTCTGGCAAATAGCCCAAAGAACGTAGAAAAAAGAAATGGGGGAAAGTGTGGTTCATTGGACATGCCTGATCGAGTTGACTTAATTCTCAAATGCACTTTGTAAGTACATGTGTTTTCTAAGTACACAGAATTTTACATTTAAATTCAGCCGTTGGCAGCAGTTATCCTAACCAATGACTAGAGCATGAGTCAATTAGCATGACACGCTGGCCACTTACCCATCAGCATAATCAAGGGTGGAAACTGACCAAGTCACACACACAGCGGCATTCACTGAGTTCAGATGAGCCCGGTACCCAAAAAGAAGATCATTTGTTTTTTTATCCTTGGAAATCTGTTTACTCTCGAATGTATTTGCTATTTACTTGACTTGAGGACGTCACAAAAATTGATAGGAATTCCATATGACTAATTGCAAGACCTCTTTTTCTGACTCTCTTTAAGAATATTTAAACCAGAATTGAAAGGTAAGCAAAATCGTGAGTCTCAGACTCCGTTTAGTCACAGATCTTTCAAGTGTATAGTTGGGTGAGTACCCTGTGCATTGAAGACAAAAATATGGGCAAGAAACATGCACGAATCAGCTAGTAATTTAGGACAGAGATGACACTGAACCTTAGCCTTCTTTATATCCTAAACACCTTAAGGTGAATTATCAGGATGACCTCATGTGTTTTCTCAGCCGGGTAGTCACTGCGCCTTGTCCTGTGTCACAGGTAATACACAGGAAGCGGAGGGAGCAGCGGTGGGGTGAGCTCAGGTCAGGTTTGTTCTAACCTCTGGCCTCCCGGCATGAGCCCTCAGTGGCTTGTTTGAATTAGCCTCTCTGAGCCTCACTTTGGCATCTGAAAAAGGCAGAGAACAGTTCCTTCTATTTCTGGCAGTGAATGAAAGGCAGGTGGAGGCCATAGGTGTACCACTGACCTTTGTTTGAACAAAGCCTGTGGGAAGCACTGGACTGAGAACTGGTGGACCCAAGTCAGGACCCGGCGTAAAGCACTAGTGCTGCGTGAGTGTTTGCATGCACGCGCACACAGCGCTCACATGGGAAGCGTTCCTTGTGCGACAGCGGCCTTCACAGATTTCCCTTGAAGACAGACACTCCTTTTTAAAAATGAGCACAACGTCTCCACTGGATGTACATTAAAGCTAAAACAATTTCCCATCTTCACATTACACGATACTGCCCTAAGTTAAGTGAGACGTTTGGGGAAGGTGGGTGTTTGCCAAACTAATCAGAGAAAGAATTGACTTGGGGATTATAACTTTTATGTATTTCTTATCAACACAATTTGAACCTCATTCATCATCTTATTTGTGGTTTGAAAAGTCTGCAAGTTAATGGCTGAGCTCACTGCTGTGAAGTTGGTGTGTGTGTTCTGAGTACACGGAGCGGAGTTTGTTCAAATACAGCGTGAGTGGTGTCGTGCTGAGGAGGTCACTTACTTCCTTCTGCTCAGATAAAAAAGTCAGTTTGTGAGGGAGGTCAAAGGTCGGACACCTGAGGGTCAGGCTTCGGCGCCCGCGCCCCGCCCTCCAGGCCGCAGCTGGTGGACGCCGCCGCCTCGGCACAGACCCCCGACTCCCTGGGTGCCCTCCTGGACTTCCTGGATTTCAGAAGTGGCAGCAGCGTCGTCCTCCAGGAGAGGTTTCTCTACGCCTGTGGATTTGCCTCGCACCCCAACGAGGATCTCTTGGCCGCCCTCCTAGTAAGTCACGCGCCAGCCGGAGCTGGTGCAGAGCGGCTCCCGTCCATCTGGAGCAGGAGCCCCTTCTCCTCATGCAGACCCGTCCACCCGCTGGTCACTCGTGTGTCACGGGCTGTCTTTGCCGTCACTCTGATGGCACAGGCTCCACAGATGGAACGTCGAGGACTGGGCTCCTCTGTCACTGCGCGTGACAGAGGCCCCCGCTTCAAAGCTGGGTAATCTTGGTAATGCTCCCAGGGTCAACGTTAGAGGATTTAGTTTGACTTCAAAAGCCTTCATGGTTTTTAATGTGCTGTACCTTTATGAGAACATACTATTATTATTATTATATGAAGACATTTCGTTTTTCCAATATTAATATATTCATACTGAAAACAAAGCTAGACTTTGGCCCAAGGTTTATAAAGTAAAAAGTATACTCAGTTACCTGTGATTCGGTAGAATGATTCATCATCTTTTTGGAGCATGAGTTCATTGGGAAACCCCTCTTCATCCCCATACATTACATTTTACGGGCGTTTCCCTTCTACTCAGTGATGGAGGGTGAATGGACTGTTCACTCTTAGCAAGTATTTATTGAATTCAATCCTTAAACCTCGGGGAGGTTGTTGAACTATGTTAGGAATGCCGGGAAAGGGGGACGACTCTTAGCTCTTCAATTCAAAATGAGTGAATTTTTAGGTGGGTTCCCAAGGCAATATTCTGAGTTTTCAATCTAGGAAGATAGAAACACCTCTGTGGGCATTTGGCTACTTTGTTTCCTAATTACAAGTGTCCTCTGGAAATGTTTAGCGTTTTGGTAACTGATTTTTTTGCTCTTTGGCTAATAGAGAAAGTTCAAAGGTTCCTTTGCCAGCAACGACATCAGAGAAACGGTGATGATCATCATCGGGGCCCTCGTCAGGAAGCTGTGTCAGAACGAAGGCTGCAAGCTCAAGGTAATGCCACCTTCGGGCCCACGTGCAGTCCCCGCCGGTACTGCTTGGTGCTCACAGTGCTGCCGCCACCCCTTGCCTCCTCTGCATCGTTGCATAGCAGATGCCGCATGGAACCCGCTGTTGGAGTCACATGTGCATACCTTGTACGCACCCCCAACACATCTGCATTCTGACCTGCCAACCCTACCCTGAAGCTGCGGGGCGACAATAATAAAACAAAGGTGCCTCATCTTACTCACTTTCCTGTGACTCGTGATAACAAGTCTGGGGGTCATCCTGTGGGCACAGGTGGCTCCTTCTCACCTCCCCGAAGTCACGGAACACTACCATCCACCTCCTCATGGAAGCGGATCTCAGTTTGTTAACACGGGTCACTTAGGATGGTACCTGGTGTTCAATAAGTACTCGCCAGCTGTGAGCAGTGTGTTTGCCTAGTAACCCCCACATGCTCAGCTTTGGAAGGGATGTGTGGAATAGTTCTTAAGAAAAGGTTAGGCTCCAGGGCGGCCTTCTCAAACAGAAGCGTATGTAGAGTAAGGGTGGTTTGCCCTTTTGAATTTCAGCAGTGGGAATTTTGTTACTTCTAAGTACATGTAACTTTACATTTTAGTTGTAGTACATTTGCTCAAAGTGTCTCCATTTGTCTGAGTGGACTACCATTACTTTTGTTTTTATAAAAAAGCATCTTTTAAGCATAACTAAATATGGAAAATCCAAATGGCCTCATATCCGGCACAGCCCCTCTATCTGTAATGCAAACAGATGAGAGGTGCTGAAATACAAGTCTTTTTCTGTCTATAAATAGACTAAATCAACAAACTATAAAGCATAGCCTGTTTATTAGATGGCCAGCTTCTAGACAGCTGTGTCTCAGAAGGACACAACTATGTTTTTTGCTCACTGTGTACTTGCTATTAAAGTGGGAAAGAGCTGGCCAGAACAGTGGCATTGAAAACGTTAAGACTATCAACCTGTTCCGTTCTGTTAAAAATGAAGTTGGTATTATTTTTATGAAAGTAAAAAAAGTGGCTTCTTATATTTTTCATTTTCCATAACTATTTGAGTAGCTGATTTAAATCATGTGTCAGATAACCTGGCTAAAGTGAAAGCTCACAAACTGACAATCTGGGCCAGGAGGTGAGAGAGGAGACACAGGCCATTTAGAGGTGGATGGTAGTGTTCCGTGACTTCGGGGAGGTGAGAAGGAGCCACCTGTGCCCACAGGATGACCCCCACACTTGTTATCACGAGTCACAGGAAAGTGAGTAAGATGAGGCACCTTTGTTTTATTATTGTCGCCCTGCAGCTTCAGGGTAGGGTTGGCAGGTCAGAATGCAGATGCGTTGGCATTTGCACGTTATCTTCCCTAGGAGTGTTGTACCTTTCACTTCTGCTAGGATGTCTGCAGAGTGTTTCCCCAGCCCAGACATGCGTTCAAGGACGTGCTCACACTTTGAATATCTTTTTTATCAATCTGTTAGTTGACAAAGGGGATTTGCGGCGTGAAGTCTTGCATCTTTCCTTCAGCCTGGGCCTTTAGCCATTTTTGTCTTGTTTTTCTCTCTGTCCCTACACGTTTGTGTGTGTCTGCGGACTGGCTGGAAAGTTTACAAATCCTTAAATGAATTTGGTGTTAGGAGTCTTTATTTTGAAGATTAAACAATCCTTTAAGACATACAAAGTAGCAATGACCAGAGCCCAAATAGCCCTCTTTCTAATTTGCTTTCTTTTTAAACTATTAACTTATACTCCATTTCTTGAGGCCAGGACAAAAGGCCTGGTCTAACTAAAGAGCAGGTCTGAAGAGTACGGAGGAAAGTACTTTCAGAGAGAGTTCTTGAACTGCTAAGGCAGCATTGGTCAGATGCAAACAGCATTTTTAAGCATTTAGAGCAAGACTTCATCTCATTGCTTCACCAAGACTGTTATTTACAGGAAGCCATCAGCATCTGATTGTTGCTTTAGAAATTCACTGTGTGAATGGTCCATGCAGGGGAGTGTAAGAGTGGGTTCAAAAGCTAATGTGTCCTTTATTGGCTGGATTCCCTCCTTAAGAATGTGTTGATGTACCTGGAGAACGTGAGCATGTGGTCAGACGTTCTATGACTCAGGCTTTCCCCGGAGCTAGCCTGAGTCCCGTCGCGCCAGGCTCGTGCTGCCACGGCCGTGCCTGTCTGAGGCGGGATGTGGTTTTAGGCAGTGGTGGAGGCCAAGAAGTTGATCCTGGGAGGACTGGAGAAAGCCGAGAAGAGCGAGGACACCGTGATGTACCTGCTGGCTCTGAAGAACGCGCTGCTTCCAGAGGGCATCCCTCTCCTGCTTAAGCTGGCGGAGGCCGGGGAGGGGCCCATCAGCCACCTGGCCACCACCACTCTCCAGAGATACGACGTCTCCTTTATAACCGACGAGGTGAGTCTCAGGATGGGGGTCCTTGGATGTTAACTGTGCGTCCCACACGAAGCACCTCTCTTTACGCTAAACTGAGGGTGTTCTGAAGCAGCCTCGTATTCTGACAGGTACTGTCCTATAGTCCAGAGCCTTCTCTTATTTAAGAAACCAGCTCGTAGAGAAATAGCATCCCGCAGTGTTCTGTAAGACGCTGTTGAGCTTTTCGGCCCCGCTCGCCTGACTGGACTGCTGCATCTGGTCTCTGTGGCTCCATGTCCAGGGAGCCTCTGTGCAACTTCGGCGCAGACAGAGATGACGTGAACCGTTCCCCTCATGTGCCTGCTGAGCAGCGGTGGTTTGTGTTCAGTGCCCAAGCCCGTGGTCATCCCTGGGTCGGGGTCATGGTTCTGAGGCCAGCCGACCTGCACACAGACCTGGCTCTGTCCTTCCTGCTTGTCTGTGTCTGACAGGCCGCCACCTCCTCTGCCTGAGAGCAGAGCAGCATTCGGGGAGGAATGGAAAGAAGGGACAGCTGTTAAAGGCCTGCGACAGAGCTTCATGCTGTCCGTTGTCAGCAGTGCTGACATGAGGTCGCGCGTTCCCACGCCGTGCAGCTGTTCTGACAGACTTTCTTTAGAACTAAATTTTTGTTAATAACAATAAACAACAAAAAAGTTCCTCAGTGTAGCTGCTGAATTCAGGGTGCAATGACGTGCCACGGTCCCTCATCCAGGGTGGGGTCAACATGGGACTCCGGGGTGTCTGCCCCTCTTTGCTGGGAACCTCACCTGTTCTAACAAAGTCTACTGATCAAGAGAGGAAGGAAGAGAAAACTAGTTTAAATAGCCACCTCCCCAGTGCCCACCACCCGTGTCAGAGACACGCTGCCCGGTCCTGAGGGGACCCAGGGACACTCCGCCAGAATCCTGGGCCCCCTGCAGGGGGCAGGGCACGGAGCGCCCCTTCAGCCATCTCTGACGCGCCACCCCCTCATGCGCAGGTGAAGAAGACTCTGAGCAGGATCTATCACCAGAACCACCGCATCCACGAGAAGACAGTGCGCACAGCCGCAGCCACTGTTATCCTGAATAGCAATCCCTCCTACATGGAGGCGAAGAACATCCTGCTCTCCATTGGGGAGCTGCCGCTGGAGATGAACAAGTACATGCTTGCCACGGTGCAAGACGTGCTGCGCTTTGAGAAGCCAGCCAGGTATGTGGCGCCTCCCCACCATGCAGGCCACATGCTGTGGCCTGGGGACGTGGGCAGGCACCCACCTTGCACTGACGCTGACCCCTCCAGATGCTGGAGGCAGAGGCAGGATCTGGGCACACAGTCCATTCCTGGATCTCAGTCTCCTCTCTCGAGGCTGCAGGCCCCTCCCTGAGTTCTCTGCGCTCGCCTCCCTGGCAGAGTACTGGAACGGGAATTTCCGGGACCGTGAGAGGAGGTGGCCTGGGAAGGATGGAGGCTGGGCACCTCAGGGTAGGCCCACCCTGCGTGAGGCCCACGCTGCTCATGTGTGCTCGGCTCTTGGCCCTACGCCTTACTGAGCAAACGGAGCTGTGTAACAGGGCTGCCCAGGCAGGCTGTACAGTGGCCGCTGGCCCTCTCCAGGTGAAAAGCCGGTAACCAGAAGGGCCCACAGAGCTTTCCTCGCTGTGGTCACACCTCAGATCCAGGCCCTGCCTTAGGTGGATGGTGTGGGGTTGGGGCCAGGCTGCCCTTACTTAGGTGGGTACCACTTGAGCCTCCACACCAGCCACAGGCAAACGACGGCCTGGATGAGGGTCTAGCGGAGTGCAGAGGGGACCCTGCTTTGTTTATGGGTTGTCCAGAAAGGCTTTTGAATTGAAACTACACGAACGTAGAAGAATCCTCGGGATTGACTGGTGTTTGTCACTAGCTGGTAATGACTTCAGAGGGTGCAAGAAAATGTTTGAAGGGACTCTGGGTGGCTCCCCCAGCATGGGCGGCTTTCATGGCTGCACGCTCTCTAACAGTGGAACCACTCTCGGTTCAAGGAGCCGGATTCCCATCTGCTTTTGACCAGCAGTCGGATTAAGCCACCCTCTTGTCACTCTGATGCCTGCCACGCATCGGCTGTTTTACGGCTGCAGGGAGCCCTGCCCGATGCGCTGGCTGCCGCCTGCAGTCTCAGGCTGGCTCCAGAAACTGCCCCTCTCTCCGCTGAGGGTTTGCTCTTTCCCAGCGTGACGGGGAAAGGAGCCATTCTGGTGGGCAACTGCCTTTCCTTTACGTGTCGTTGCAGCAAAGTGATTCGTCGTGTCCTTAAGGAGATGGTGGCTCACAACTATGACCGTTTCTCCAGGCGTGGGTCCTCCTCTGCCTACACAGGCTACATAGAACGTAGGTATGGGCAGGGCTGGGCCGGCAGGCCGGGGGCAGCTGCTGCATGAGTTGCTGCCCACAGGTGGCCCCCACTCGGCGTCCACATACAGCCTAGACATCCTCTACTCTGGCTCCGGGATTCTGCGGAGGAGCGACCTGAACATCTTCCAGTACATCGGACAGACGCGTCTCCACGGCAGCCAGGTAAGGCCCCGAGCTACTCAGCCACGTGCGCCGTCGTCCCAGGTTCACGGAGCCACTGTCGTGCCTACCAGCTTTGCTGTGGGCTCTGCCCTGCAGCCGGGCCCCACAGCCTCTCAGAGAGAACTTAGAGCCCGTGTCCATATCTTACACAGAGAGCCACATGTCATTTCAAAGTTCACAAAGTAGAAATCAGGCCGGTGTTTCTCAGTTACGTTTTAAAATCATTCTGTTTTTATCCACTATGAATTCTTCCTAGCTGCAGATCTCTAGTTCTTCCCTGGGCATCTGTGTGGCAGATCAGGTCCCTACAGTAGACGCTCTCATTAGAGAGTGCAGCCCTCCTGTGCTGGGAGAGAGCCCAGTAGAGCAGGGCCACTGGGTAGCTGCCTGGCGTTGGCCCTTCATTTTTCCAAATCTGGTGACAGTCATGATGCCTTTTTGATGATGAAGTGTCCTCTCTTCTTAGTTCATAACCTTCCATTCTCATTTGAGCTGCCAACTGATCCAGTGCCATTTGAGGCCAAGTTCTCAGTATCACACATGCTCCTCTGAAGCTGGGCCTGGGGACAGATCACAGGGTCCCCCGAGAGCGCCCTGCAGCCTTTGACCCTTCCCTCAGCTGGAGAGAGAGGTTCATGTGGTGATGCAGGTCCCTACCCAGAGAGTTCGATCTCTGTCCCCACATACTGCTCCAGTTGGTCCTCGGGGCATGGGGTCCTGTGGGCACAGGCCCATGGAAGTGGGTCCTAGGGCAGAGGCTTAACTGCCTTTGCCACTTGAGCTTTTCTCTGCTGCCTCACTTGCTAAATGGATAAAGCACTTTGTGGGGGTGGATGGTTTGTGGTGCTCAGCCAGGCATAGCTGCAGCCCAAGAGGGGCCCATGGCACTGACAGCATGACAGGGCATGACTGTCCCTGTCCCCAGGTGGCCATCGAAGCCCAAGGGCTGGAGACCCTTATTGCAGCCACGCCTGACGAGGGGGAGGAGAACCTCGACTCCTATGCCGGCTTGTCCGCCATCCTCTTCGACGTCCAGCTCAGACCTGTCACCTTCTTCAGCGGGTACAGCGACTTGATGTCCAAAATGCTGTCTGCATCTAGCGACCCCATCAGTGTGGTGAAGGGACTCATCCTGCTGATAGACCACTCGCAGGTAACCCCCAGGCACCGACCCAGCCTGCCCCAGCACGGCTGCTGGAGGAGGCCGTTCTCCCTGCCTCTTAACCCACAAGAGGTCTCCTTAGTGTGAGGTGAAAAAAAAGAGTCTGGAAGATGCTAAAAGTAACAAGGATCTGGAGGATGGGCATCCTCACAGGCTCCCGGCAGCATTAAGGCCACCGTCATCTGTGCCCCTGCAGCGTTCTGCTGTGGTGGGTGCATTTGGACAGCCCCTCACGCCTGGTGGTAGGAAGGCCAGAGTCCACCTAACCAGCCCCTGCGGGGCGGGGAGTGCTAACCGGGAAGAGAGGAGACAGTTCAGAGACAGGACACAGCAGTCTCACTGGGGACAGTTGGCGCAAACACGGCTGATAGCAGGCTGCTACAGGTTAGCCACATTGTGATACTTTTGGGGTCACGCGTGTCCCTGTTAGTCATGGCCACCTTCCCACACTGTGGATCAGACCCGGTGGTGTCTTTCCTAGGTGTCCTGCGGTGTCAGGAATGTCAGGAATGTCATGTCTTTGTGAGGTCCCCACACAGCAAGGGCTAGGGACCCAAGGGTCCAGGAGAGAGAGGGCGCACTGAGCCCACCCCCGGAGCCACAGCTGCGTTTCTGTCGGTGGTGCCTCATGTCCCGAGTCCGGGGGCTCAGACTTAGGGCCAGAGAATCACAGGAGGCTGGTGGGGGGACTTGCATTTCTCTCAAGTGCCCTAGGTGTGAGGTTACGGTCTCAGGGCCTCTGCCCTTCCCCAAGTGAGGCAAATCAAAAGAAAATGCTTTCTCAGCAGCACTTTCCTTCTCCAGTTTAACAGAGTAAGTCACCGAGCAGTTAACCATCTGCTTCCAGCACTGGGGACCAGGACAGCGTGTCCCAGGCCTGGTGAGAGGCTCCAACTTGGTGGAATCTCATGCACAGCAGTGGGCGAATGTGCCTCTGGAGGGCTGGCTAACGTGTGTTGTCACCGCAGCATCGCCACCATTGTCACTAGTACTTTGTGTTTTTGCTTCTAGGAGCTTCAGTTGCAGTCTGGGCTAAAGGCCAATGTGGAGGTTCAGGGAGGCCTTGCTATCGATATCTCTGGGGCGATGGAGTTTAGTCTGTGGTACCGCGAGTCTAAAACCCGAGTGAAGAATGGGTAAGTGTGCATGTGTGTGTGTGTGTGTGTGTGTGTGTGTGTGTGTGTGTGTGCGCGTACTTGCAAAGGCACAGAGATCTGTTTTTGGAATTGTTGAACCTCCTGACTTGCAGTCTGCTTTCTACTGTAATGATTAAGTCAGAGCGGGAGACACCAGGCCACCATTCTCAGCAGCTTTTTAGGAGCAGGTTGCTGCCAAAGACAACGTGGCAAGAGTCTTCTCATTTCAAATCTGCCCTCGGGTACACAGCAGCTCTCCTGGTCTGCACCTCCGCAGAGACAATGCTGCCGGGGAGTCTGCTTAGCCTTCTCTTTGGAGTTAAAGTGTTTATCTCTGAGCCAGTGCGATAATCAGGAGAATTACTCTTATGTTTGTCATGGAACTGAAGAAACAAGCATGGAAGTACAGTTAATTTTTACCTTCCTGGGAAAAATGCAGGAGTGCATACATGAGGCAGGATGAAATGCTGTTTCTAATTCACTTTGCACTCTGGGTGAAAGAACTGATGTGATTTAGTATGAATGCTGACCTGTCATGTGGCTGAAAGGAACCAGAGTAAGAAACGGAACAATCAGTATCTGCTTTCAGCAATATAACTTAGGGCACCCACTGAATCGGTCCTCTTTCTTCTCTTTTTGACATCTTTTCTGGGTAGATGTTGGCCCCAAATTAACTTGACTTCTTTCTAGAGAGAACTAAACAGTGTCAACCTCACCAAATCTGGACTTTTAATAAGGACACAGTATCCTAGACCGTTTTCCACTCTGGGGCCAATCTACCTTTGATTTTTCATTTTTTCTTTTAAAAAACATCTCTTAAGTATTGTGTATTAAGTGCTTAGGAGGTATGGTGAGAGATCAGTGTTGATTGAAACCACTACCGACTTCTGTTCACACTGACACAGCCACACAGGGACCCCATGTTGCAGAGCCAGCTCTGGCCCCATCAGAGAGCGTGGTGGGCCTGACTCCCACATGCCCACCTGTGTGCCAGGAACCAGTGCTCCTGGGCACCCTGCGTTGTCCCCCTCTTCACTCCATGTAAGCCACGCTCCCTTGCACCCCCACTCTTGGAGCGCCTGCCTGCCTGTCCTCTGGGACAGCCGGCTGCATACTCCACAAGGGACAACTTTGTGACACAGCATGTTTTCAAATAGCTTTGCAGCCGCAGACCATATTTGTAAAACACATGTCCTAATGACCTGGGTCAGCAATGGATGCACACACGACAGCTGCACCTACCTGGGCGTGTGTGGCCTCCACCTGGTGTGTGTGGCCTCCACCTGGTGTGTGTGGTCACATGCTGCGGTGCTCTGATGAGGACAAACTCACCTGATGTCATTTCTCAGAACATGCCTTGTCATCATGAAATGAAATTCTGAGAACTTTCAAGATAGCAATCTCAGCAGCCCTCTCCCTGAGGAGCTTAGATTTCTGCTACAGCAGCTCGGTTTCCGCCAAGGGCAGATCCAGGCCCATTTCCTCCGCTCTTGCTATGGCTTGTCTCCGTCCTGTGCTGTTGAAGGCTAGGTGGGAGGGACGCACCCCACCAGGTTGCCAGCACTAACCAACTAAGCCTGGTGACCAAGAACTCTCAGTCCCTCCAGGTGTATGTCCTGTCATTACGTCCTGGACTCAGACCTACGAATCTGCACCTGTTGAGTCCAGTTCTTTGATAGTAAAGTGTTTTTCTCGCCCAACCCTCAGGCTGACCGTGGTCCTCACTGGTGGCATCACCGTGGACTCCTCGTTTGTGAAGGCTGGCCTGGATGTCAGCATGGAGACAGAGGCGGGCATGGAGTTCATCTCCACTGTGCAGTTCTCCCAGTACCCGTTCCTGGTCTGCCTGCAGATGGACAAGGACGCGGCTCCCTTCAGGTAGGAACCCCCACCCACCAGGACCTGGCACCTATTTTAAGCCTGGAGTTTCAGAAATGAAAGGAAAATGGTCAGACACCCAATGAATATGATTTTTTTTTAATGAATTAAAGAAGAATTGCTAAGACTAAAAACAGTTTCTAGGTTATAAAGAAACGGTAATGACTAGTTCATTTGATCCCGGGATTCCAGGAATAATAGCGTATTTTCATCCAGGAAATAAAGGGTTTGTTTGATTTACCACAAGAGTTGACACATAGTTCCAGCAGAAACGCTGCAGCCATATTTACCATTGTCCCTCTTCACAGTAGTCTCCTGGGTATAAAGTTCAAACTTAGGAATCACTTTGCATAGTTTAGGAGTCTAAATGAAATGAACAATTTGTAGGTTTCCATACAGCAGCAACTGATCTTCTGTTAAGTGTTGGCTCAAACTTGAGCATTTGGGATTTTTTAATTTAAAAAGTAGTTTTTGGTAGAATTCTTAGTGTCTCAACAACAAATATATAATTGTCCATATAACTTCACTGTAGCCACACTATCACAGCATGGAAGTGACACAAATATAAGTAGGTTATATTTTTACCGGTAATCAGATATTAAAGTGTTCTACTTATTCTTACTTACAGCTAGAAAAAACTTCCATTAATGCATTAAAAAATCCAGATTCCATTGTCAAAGTACGGTAACTACCAGTCGGCACACACTAACTCATTCAGTCTCCGCTTCGTGGGCAGAGCCCTGGGCACTTCCTTGTGGCTTTCTGGCACAAATCCAGCTGGATGTGCAACTTGCTAACAAGGGAGCATGCTCAGGGGCTCCTATGCTGCGGGGACCAGGCAAGGCCTGCACCCCCAAACGTCGGAGGATTTGTCTTTCAGAGTGTGTGGAATCCCTGACCCCGGGCAGGGGTGTGTGTCTGTCATGGGGAGGGCGTAGGTGCTCTGTCTTTCTTACCCTCTCTCAAAAGCACTGCTGCACACACTGGCACACGCTGGCCAGCACAGGGAGACTGGAAATATGTATAATACTGTCCTTGTCATGCAGGCAATTTGAGACAAAGTATGAGAGGCTGTCCACAGGCAGAGGCTACGTCTCCCGGAGAAGAAAAGAGAGGCTGGTGGCGGGATCTGAGTTCCCACTGCACCAAGAGAACTCGGACATGTGCAAGGTGGTGATCGCCCCTCCGGTGGAGAGCACGGCCAGTGGCTGGTTCTGATCCTTCAGAGAATGTCACCGCCTCCGTGTCCAGGGGATTGTGTGACCTGCCGAGGCCCTTGCTCCTGAGAGCACACTGTTTACATGTTCCTTGTATTTAAGATTTTTGTAAATACCTATGGGTTCTCAAATGATTAAACATGGCTTCTTCAAGCACTGTTGTCTGAAGCCAGCGTGACGCTTGCAGTGTCTTCTCTGGTCCCTCCCTCTGGCTCGTTGATACAGAGTAGTTTTGCCCTAAGAAAAAACTTGTTTATAAAAACAAAGAAACACCCCAGAAGAACCCACCTTGTCGCAACAGTTTTCAGTCACTTTGTATGAACATTGAAAGAAACTTAAACACAACTTGTTGCTTCCAAATATGCTGCCCAATCAGGAAAGCGGCAACAGTCCTTTTCTGCTTCTCTTTGGGAAGGGAACTTTGTGAGCTCTGCCAGCCAAGGGTGACACCCAGCTGTTCTTAACACGGCCAAGAAGGGGCGTGCAGAAAGAACTCACATCTCTGCTGACACAGGCCATCAGCCTGAGCTTCACGCTCCACTGTGCTGGCTTGTCCCAAGAACCTGACATGCGAATTTGGGTAACTCCATATTGCTTTCTTATGACATCTCTGAATTCACAATGTGCGCACTGTGCTTTGTGAGGACATCTCATCCAGGTGCCATGTTTTTGCACTCACTTCTTTAGCTGGAAGCTCCAATCATCTTGCACACAAGCCAAAAAGGCCCTGAGAATTGAACTGATGGATTTGGACTTTGAAAATATGAAATCAGGAAAAGACTCTTTTTGGTACAAACTAAAGGAGCCCTGTTGAACATTTTCAAATATTATTAATAAAACAGATTTGAGTACTTCAGTAACAAACACTTATCAGACAGAAGGTGCTCATCTAAAACAACACAAAAAGTTTAGCTAGCTCCATTGTTTGTGAATTTAATGCTGTCTGATAAAATAAATATGTGGAATCCATTGTTTCTTTTATCTTCATCATTCAAACACTGTATCTCTCTCTTATTATACTTTCTGACCAGATACCTGCAGCAAAACTGAATGAGCTTCATCAAGGGAACAGGTCACAATCTATAATAGAAGGGCAAAGCCCTTTGGAAAATGGGCCACTGAAATGGAAGCACTCAGACCTCTTAAGACCTGAGGAGTTTATATAGCTCTGGAGTGGAGTTACCCTTGTTTCCTTACAAGGAAGAGAGAAAGGTCAAACATTGTTGGGAGTGAAGCTACACTGGAAAAGTCTTCTGTGAATGCATTATGGTGTGAGGAATTCCTGGAGTAGGTGTCAGGGTGGAGGCCTCAGGAAGAGGCACTTACGCTGGGGTGTCGGAGTTGGAGGCCCCTGTGAAGGTACATCGGAGCGGGTGATGAGATGGAGGCCTCCTTGGTGGAGGTGTCTTCAGAGATGGCATCTCCCTGGAGGTCTCCCTGGAAGAGGCATCATTGAAGGGGTATCAGGTTGGAGGCCTCCTCAGAGGAAGTGTATGAGCATGGGTATTGTGATGGAGGCTTCCCTAGAGAAGCCATTAGAGCAGGGGTAAAGAGGAGTTCTCCTTGGAGGAGGCTTTTCTACAGGGGTGGAGGGTGGAATTCTCCCCAAAGGAGCCCCATAGTGTCATGGTAAAGGCCTCCCTAGAGGATTCATCAGTACAGGTATGTTGGGTAGGAGGTCTCCCTGCAGGAGGTATCTTCAGAGATGGCAAACACCTGTAGACCTCCCTGGTGGAGGCATCTGTATAGGGCATATCTGTGTGAAGACTCCCTGGAGGAGGCATCATTAGAGGGACTGTCTTCAGACTTTCCATGGATTATCTATAGATATTCTTCTGGGATTTCATCTCCTACAAGTTTCTCCTTAGACCAAAAGAATTCTCAAATGTCTTTCCTGAGACAACTTTATCCAAAGTCTAAAAGAGTGTTTTCCTCATAATTTATCTCCTCACAAAATTTCTCTTTAAACCAATGCTCCCTTCAAAACGTTTTTCTTCTAGAACAATCTTTTCAGGTCAGAATACTCTATTGGTTTCTGCTCAGACCAACAATGTCTATCCCCCCTGACACATTTGTCTTTAGACCCATAGATTTCTCCTCAGTTGTATTCGCAGGCAGACCGAATTCTTCTCAGATGGTAGACTTTATCCTCAGATGTATTCTGAATGAGCATCTTTATTCTCTGAATGGCACATTCCTAGTAAGAATACTATCCTTCAATATTTATTCCTTAGAACCAGGGCATTCTCATAATGTCCTAAAGCATACAGCAATCTAGAACCATAGATTTCTTCTCAGAACTCTCTTCTCAGAGGCATGTCTTCTCAGGGAAACAATGACTCTCCTCCAACGGCTTCTACTCAGAATGTATTCTACTCAAACAGATGAATATTTCCTCAGCTTTTACAACTCGAACATAAATCTCATGAAACACAGATTACTCTAAGCTCTCTTCTCAGACAGATGTCTTTCTTCTAAGATCTCCTCTTCTCAGACACTTTTCTCTCAGAGTGAACATCTGTTTCTCAGATCTCAACTCCTTAGATACTTTCTGCAGAGAGAGATTTTTTTTTTTTTTTTAAATCTCCTCTCCTCAGATGCTGGTCTCATCACAGCGAAGAACTTTTCCACAGTCTCATCTCCGTAGATGCAAATTCCTCAAAAGTTGTTTTTCTCCTCATCTCCTCTCTTCAGTCACTTGTCTTCTCAGAATGAGCAACTTTTCCTTAGTCTCATCTCCGCAGACTATCTCCTCACAGTTGTTTTTATCCTCATTTTTTCTACCTCAATCGCTGATCTATTCAGAGTGAGCAATGTTTGCTCAGTCTCATATCTTCAGATTGTCTTTTCCTGAGATTCTTCTCCTAGAATAGATACTCCTCAAAGACACAAATCCTACTAAGATCTCTTATCTTCAGAAGAATCTTCTTAGAAAGAAACCTTTTTCCTCAGATCTCCACTCCGCTGAAGAGAATCTCCACTCCGCTGAAGAGAATCTCCACAAGGTGTCAACATTCACCTCAGATATCTTCTACTCAGGCTCTGTTCTCCTCAGGGGAACAAATTTCTCCTTATCTCCTCTCCTCAGATTGAGATGTCCCTCAAAAAGACAACTTTTTCCTCAGATATCATGTCCTTGGACTCTGTTCTCCTCAGAGAAACCACTTTCTCCTCAGATCTATACTATAATGAGAATCTCATCAGAGATAGAAGTTTCTCCACAGAACTCCTCTCCTCTGAAGAGAATCTCTTCACAGAGACAACTTTTTCCTCAGACCTCCCTGCTTTAAGAGAATCTCCTCAGACAATTTCTCCTTATATCTCTCCACTGAAGAGAATCTCCCAGAAAAAAAACTATTAACTCAGAATTAATCTCCTTTGAGGAGAATCTCTTCAAAGAAACAAATTTAACCTTAGCTATCCTCTCCTCTGAAGAGATTCCCCTCAGAGAATCAATTTTCTCCTCAGAGAGACAACTTTCTCCTGAGATCTCCACTATTCTGTAGACAGTGTCTACTGAAAGACATTTTTTTTCCTCAGATCTCCTCTCTTATGAAAAGAATGTCCTTAGAGAATCAACTTTCTCCTCAGATCTCCTCTCCTATGAGGAAAATCTCATCAGAGAGAAAACTTGCTCCTCAGATCTCCTCTCCTCAGATACTATTTTCCTCGTAGAGTATACTTTCTCCTCAGATCTCCTGTCCTTTGCGGAGATTCTCTTCACAGACACATCTATCTCACTAGATCTTCTCTCCTCCGAAGAGAATCTCTTCAGAAGAGAGACAAGTTTTTCCTCATATCTTCGTCCTCTGAAGAGAATCTCCTCAGAGGCAACTTTCTCCTCAGAAGTACTGTCCACTGAGGAGAATCTCTTCAAAGAGACAAATTTAATGTCAGATCGCCTCTTCTCTGAAGAGAATCTCCTCAGAGAGTCCTCTTTCTGCTAAGAACTTTCCTATGTTGAGAATCTTTTCAGAGAATACACATTTCTCCTCAGATCTCATCTCCTCTGAACATAATATACTCAGAGACAACTTTCTCCACAGAACTCCTCTGAAGAGAATCTCCCAAGAGAGCAAAGTTTCTCCACATATCTCCTCTCCTCTGAGAGAATCTATTCAGAGACAAATTGAATGTCAGATCTCCTCTTTTCTGAGGAGCATCTCCTCAGAGTCCTCTTTCTCCTCAGAACTCTTCTCCGCTGAAGAGAATCTCTTCATATAGATAACTTTTTTCTCAGTAGTACTCTCCTCTGAGGAGAATTGCTTCAAAGAGACAACTTTCTCCTCAGATGGCTTCTCCTCAGGCTCCATTCTCCTCAGAGAGACAAATTTCTCCTCAGATCTTCTCTCCTCTGAAGGGATTCTCCTCAGAAACAAACTTATCCTCACAAGTTCTCTACTCTGAAGATAATCTCTTCACAGATACATCTTTTTCCTCAAATATTATCTCCTCTGAAGAGAATGACTTCAGAGAATCCACTTTCTGCTCAGATCTCTTCTCCACAGATACTTTTCCCTCAGATCTCCTATTATATGAAGAGAGTCTCCACAGAGAGATAACTTGCACCTCATATGTTCTAGCCTCAGATGAGATTCTCCTCAGAGAGGACTTTTCCTCAGACTCCTCACCACTGAAGTGAATCTCAGGAGCCAACCTTCTAACAAGATTTCCTCTTCTCAGACTCTATTCTCTTTAAGGAAACAACTTTCTCCTCTGATCTCCTTTCCTCTGAAGAGAATCTCTTCAGAAAGGTATTTTTCCCTCAGATCTCCTCTCTTCTGAAGCAAATGTCCTCAGAGAATCAACTTTCTCCTCAGAGCTTCCCTTGTCAGACTGTATTTTCCTCAGAGAGATAACTTTTGCCTCAGAACTCCTCTCCTCAGGTGATATTTCCCTTTGAGAGACAACTTTCTCTCAGATCTTCTCTCCTCTGAAGAGAATCTCTTCAAAAAGTTTTTTCCCCTCAGATAGCCTATCCTCTGAAGTGAAGCAATTTTCTCCTCTCCTCTAGTGACGTTCTCCACTGAGAAAACTTTCTCCTGAGATCTCCACCTCTCAGACGCTATTCTCCTCAGAAAGACAACTTTTGCCTCAGAACTCCTCTCCTATGGTGAGATTTCCCTTTGAAAGACAACTTTCTCCACAGATCTTCTCTTCTTCAAACAGAATCTCCTCAGTGAGACAACCTCCTCCTCTGATTTCCTCTTATCAGACTCTATTCTATCATGGAAAAAACTTTCTCCTCAGATCTCTCTTCAGGTGAGATTCTCCTCAGATATCTCCTCTGAGGAAATCTCCTCAGAGAGACCTCTTTCTCCTCAGATCTCCTCTCCTATGAATCGAATCTTGTTGGAGAGACTACTTTTTCCTGAGATCTCCTCTCCTCGGAGTCTATTCTCCTCAGGGAGAATACTTTCTCCAGGGATCTGCTCTTCTCTCTTGAGACTCTCTTCAGAAAGATACCTTTTTCCTCATATCTCCTGTCTTCTGAAAAGAATCTTCTCAGAGACAACTTTCTCCTCAGACTATATTCTCCTCAGAGAGATTGCTTTCACCTCTGCTATCCTCTATTCATGTGGGATTCACCTCAGAGAGACAACTTTCTCCTCAGATCTCCTGTCCTCTGAAGACATGTTTCAGAGTGGTAACTTTTCCTCAGATCTCCTCTCCCTGAGGAGAATTTCCTCAGTCAACTATCTCTACTGGTTCTTCTCCTCAGACTCTATTCTCCTCAGAGAGACAACTTTTTCCTCACATCTCTTTTCCTCACACTCAATTCTTCTTATAAGAGAACTTTCTCCTCAGCTCTCTTCTCACATTCTCTTCTCCTGAGAGAGACAACATTCTCTTCACAACTCTTCTTTTCAGACTCTATTCACCTCAGAGAAATTACTTTCTCCTCAGTCTCTTTTCTCTTCAGAAAAGTACCTTTCTTCTCACATCTCTATTTCTCCAAAGAAATTCTCCTCAGAGTGAAAACTTTCTCCTCTGATCTGTATTTCTGAAGAGCTTCTCCTCAGAGTAAGTAAGTTTTCCTCAGATCTTGTCTCCTCCAATACTTTCTCCTCAGACAGTTGTTTTTCTCCTCAGGTCTCCTCACCTCAGATGCTTGTCTCCTCCGTTTGGACAACTCTTGATCAGATCTCATTTCTTCAGACTGTTTCTCCTCAGATATGTATTTTTCTTCTCAGCTGTCTCTATTCAGATGCTGGACTCAGAGGGAGGAACTTTTCTTCAGATCTCATTTCCTCTGATGCTTTCTCCTCAGGCAGATGTTTTTGTCCTCAGAGGTTTGTCTCCTCAGAGTTTGCAATTGTTTTCAGATATTATCTCCTCAGACGATTTCTCCTCACAGTGGTTTTTCTCCTCTGATCTTATCTCTTCAATCGAGTCTCCTCAGATAGATTTTTTTTCTTCTCATATAAATTTCTTTGTCACTTTTCTCCTTAGTGAGAGGATTTTCTCCCTACATCTCCCCTCCTTAAACACTTTTCTACTTAGACTCTTTACTTTTTCCTCAGATCTCTGCTCTTCAATTTTCTTTTCAGTAGACTCTTCACTCTCAATTTTCTCTGCCACTGATTTCTCTTGAGATAGATGACTTTATCTTCAGCTATCCCCTCCCCTGATACTTTTCTCTTTACACCAATTTATTTTTCTGAGATCTCTTTCTCTTGGACTGAGGAAGTACAGTTTTCTACCTCCTCAGATGTCTCTCAGATACTTTACTCCTCAATCATATGTCTTTTTCCTCAGATCTCCTTTTCTCAGACACTTTCCTCTTAAGACATAGGCTTTTTGTCAACCTTCTCTCCTCAGACTCTGTTTTCCTCTATGACTTTCTTCTCAAATGTCTCTTTTCCACCAATTTCTCCTCAGTTTTTTTAAACCTCAGTGTTTATACCATTGACACATTTCTCTTTAGACCCATAGATTTCTTTCGATGTCTTCTTAGAGAGACCCATATCCTCTGAGACAGATACATTTTGTTTCAGACAGACTTATTTTCCATCAAATTCTCTTTGATATTTTTTTCCTCAGATCAAGGGTGTTTTCATGATTTATCTCCTCAGACACAGTTCTGTTAATATCCTATATTTATCCTCTAGATCTCTCCTCTCAGACAGACCTATTTCTCCTTCATCTTTCTCCTTTGTTTATTTCTCTCCAGATCAAATGTTTTATTTCCAAATCATGATTCCTCATATAAACAGATTTCTTCTCAGATTTCCTCTAGTTATATACTTTTTGCAAAGAAGATATATTACCACATCTTCATTCCTCTCACATTTTTTTCACGCCAATAGCTTTCATCTCATATTTTGTTTCCTCAGAGCCTTATCGTCTTTGATCTATTTCTTCTCAGATACTTTTCTTCTCTGACTTCGCTTGTCAGACTGATTTATCCTTAGTCTGACTGCTTTCTCCTCGTATTTTCTCCTCTGAAACAATTCTCCTCCAAGTGTCCTATTTCACCTCAGACATCTCCCCTCAAATAGTTTTCTCCTCCAATAGATGTCTTTCTTGCCAGATCTCTTTTCCTACAACAGGATTCTCTTCGGAGAACTCTTTCCCCTACACTTCTCCCCTCAAATTGGTGTGTGATGGTTGACACTTCCCTGGAGGTGTTTTTATGTTGTTCTCATGAGTGTGTTTCTAGTACTGGTTTTTCTTGAGAAGGCATTTGTGCACGAGTTCTAGTGTTGAAGCCTGCCTGGAAGAGAGGCATCTATGCCAGTGTGTTGGTGGTTGAGGCCTCCTAATAGAGGTGTCTTTGGAGGGGGTTTCTGGTCAATGCCTCCCTAGTGGAGGTATCTGTGCAGTGGAATAGTATGTGGAAGTCTCCCTAAAAGAGGCATTTCTGCAGGGTTGCCAGGGTAGATGCCTCAGGAGAAGTCTTTGAATGACTGTGGTGGGTGGTGAACTCCCTAGAGGAGGTTTCTCTAGAGATGGAATCTGCCTGGAGGGTTCCCTGGAAGAGATGACTGTGCAAGGGTGATGGGGTGGGGGCCCCTCTGGAGGAGGTGTCTATGCAGGGATGTCAGTGTGGAGGCCTCCCTGGAGAGGTATTAGCTCTTGGGATGGAGTCATCTCTGGAGAGAGAGTTTGTGCACAAAGTGTGGTGGGTGGACCCCTCCTTGGACAAAGAGACTTTACATGGGTTGGAGGGTGTGGTGGGCTCTCTGTAGAGGTGTCTGTACAGGAGTGTTGAGTTGGAGGGCTCTCTGCTGGAGGTGTCAGTGCAGGGGGTTCGGGATAGACACTTCCCTGGAGGACGAGTCTATGCCCCAGTATTGGTGGAATCCTGTTTTGAGGAGCTTTTGCAGGGAATGTTGGAGTGGATGCATAAATGTCCCAAATCCTAAAACAGCATAAAGGGGAGTAAACCTAAATGTCCCAAATCCTAAAACAGCATAAAGGGGAGTAAACCTCACCCGCAAGGTGGAATTCAGTTTGGTTACTTTGTCTCTCCTTTGGTTGTGTCCATGTTTCTTTACTAACTGAGGCATCTAAACTCCACCTGGGCTCAGCTCTGCCTTCAGTGTGAGTGTGCAGACAATTCTACTACATATTCTATTTGATGAGGGTAGAACATAGCACACATATGAGAGCCACAAGTGTGCTCGTTCTCCACTGCATTGCAGGCATGTCAGCTAGTCACTCACTTCCATCCTGGGCGAGTTACGCTAGAATGAGCAGTCATCAGGCTGTCTGGCTCATCACGGTTTCAGTCACAGTTGACTTGGAACATCACATTGGCCTGGAAGCTATTTCCATCCTTCCTATTTTTACTACAGCGAGTACTGCCATATCTTCTAGGGTTACAGGTAAAGGTCTGGGGTCCTTTTCGCAGAACACATTTTAAGGTTCGATGACCCGATTTCAAGGGGTCGCTTCCTTCTGTTTCAGGTCCCCCCCACCCCCCTTCGAAAAGCTTTCTCCCATCATTCTTCCTGAAGATTAACCATGTAGCAGCAGTGGAGTAAGATTTTACTGTGACAGGAGGCTTCCTGATGACAGATGCACAGAGACTTGGAGTGGGTCTTTCTGAAACCGGGGCCCGTGAAGCTGCTTCCCAAGAATTAAAACTCTGGAGATGAGATTGCACCAAACCTCCAGAGCCTCCCTCCACCTTGACCTTTAAAGTTTCTATGGCCCATTTTGGTGGACCCCATTTGGGCACCTGGGACCATCTGGTCCCCACCTACATTGAACCCTTTGTCTGCTTTTGGAGAGTCTTGGCGTTGGAGACTCAGCACGGGACATGCAGTAACTTGTCCAAGACCTCATGGAGGTCTGACCCAGTGCCTCCACAGTCCGGTTCATGGCCCTGGCCCCGTTGCTTTCCCAGGAGCAACCCTGGACTGGCACCACCACCCAAGGGAGCCCTCAAGTCACTCCCCACTTGCACGCTCACCAGAGGCTGCTGAGACACCTGTCCAGGTGTGCGGCGCACATGGCCACAGACCCAGTGGGGGCGCCTCTGTGTGTCCGTGTCTTTATAACAACCACTTTGTCATTTGGTCTGAGCTCCTAATGAGGGAGCCTCTCAGGATGGCATGTCCATCGCCCAGGGAGCTGCTCCATGTCCTGCCCTGGGGACACCTGGGCACAGAGTCTTGAGGACTCCCTCACAGCAGGGTGGGTCACACCCTGCTAAACACAGAACCTCCAAACCTAAAGGGTCCATTAAGTCTTCCTAAAGGAGTTGGAAGCACTATTTCTTAAGCAGTATCTTTTCGACATTCACAAACACCCTAAAACAGGCATCTATTGTCTCCCACTTAAAAAAATCTTGGAGGAAACTCTATACGGGTAAGGGACAGTCTCGCTGGGGGCGGTGTGCTCTCCTTGGCGGGGACCTTGTCACTTCAGGAGCACCCACTAGTGCTGCCCTCCAGAAAGGGGTCCCCAGTGGTCAGGCAAGTTCTCTGATGCTGCCTGCACCCTGGCTATCCCAAATCCCAGCCACAGAGCTGAACAGTAATGCCAGGTATGGGGAGCACCCTGAGATCCTTGTCCTAGAGAAATGTGAGGAGGAGAGAAGGGAGACCAGCCTAGGAGAAGCCCTCTGCGCTCCCCGGTGTCTGCACAAGGGCTAGGGCATGTGCTCTCTGCAGGGACAGCTGCCAGGCCCACAGAGGAGCTACAGCCCCACTTTAGGGCGTCAAACACACCGAAGACCAGAAGGGAAATTTCTCCTGGGACCTTGCCTGCTCCAGGTGGCAGAGTGGGGATGCAGGAGGCAGGCGACACCCCCAGAACCCCACCTGTCTGAAGTGTCAATCCTGCCTGTGTTTTCCATAGAGGCCTTAGTCTAAAAGAGCCTGGAGAGGGTTATGTTTGAGGGAGCGTTCTTCATGACTCCAAATTGCAGCCACTGAGCGCTTGAAACCCAGCGTGGTGACGCAGCACCACGCTGGTGGCCCAACGAGGGAGCAGGTCGGGACTGCTAAAGATCACTCCAGTAACAGCACTGAAGCTAAGGAGCGAGGCTTAGGATTTTAAAAGCAGAACGATAGAACACAAAATAGCCTGTAAGTATCCTACACTCATAGGGATTTATTTTCCACGGGCTAGTTAGGTTATTTGTGAGAGATGGAGGCCTCCCACTTCTGAACTTTTAGAATACGTTAACGTTTTCCACATTTCTCTCAAAGAAAATGCTCACATCACACGCTGTGGTCTATTCAGACGGCACTCGCACTGCGGTCTAGCCCTCGCCCGGCCCCGCCCACCTGCCCTGGCCCCGCCCTGTCCCCGCCCCAGTCCTGCCCACCGCCCCTGGTCCCGCCCCACGCCCCGCCTCCGGCCCCGCCCCCGCCACTCCAGCCCCGCCCCAGCAGCTCGGCCAGCCACGTGCTCCCCTGCTCCTCTAGCCTGTAGTCTGGCTCCTGGCTCGCGCCCTGCACCCTCCACTCCCACGCCCGCCCCTGGAGATGCCCGCACGAGGTCCCCCGACTGCCCAGGTGAAGAGCTCTGAGTGCCTGCCGGTGGGCCAGAACTGGCTCTGACCTGAGGGCTGCGAGACAATGGATTGTTATCTTAGGCCCCCCGAGTTTGCAGTTGTTTTAGTTGAAAAAGGACTTAAGTTAAAAAGCAGAAGAAAATGCCCAAATCTTGTGTTTTCAGTTAACACAGACACACAATGCGTGTTTTCTTTGCAGTTACTTTTATTGGAAAAAGAAACACCACTTTTTCCCCCAAGGGAAGGCAGTGACAAGATTGTCCGTCCCCTCAGTGAAGGGCAGGGATATGTGTGGTTGGGGGTCACTGCTTCTGTGATCTCACCGGACCTCTTCCTCCTCGTGCTCCAGGAGCTCCGTCTCCTTTGGGTTAAGGCACATTCTCCCATTTCCCTCTTAGGGGTCTGCTTCAGCTTTCTCCCCCAGCTTCGACATTCAGCACCAAGGTTCCCGCCTCTGTTCCACATTGTTTTCACACAGTGTCCACTGTACAGTAGTACAACCTCAATATGCAAACAAAAGCCAACTCTTCAAGGGGGAACGGGACGGGGGACAGGGGAGGCCCCACCAGGGAGTGAAGGTGATTGCAGGGAGGCCTGGAGAGCACTTTGCTGTGAACACGAGCTGGTGAAAAACAGTTGTGAAACTTAATCGAGAATCAAATTAGAAGACGGTGTTTTATTCTGCACCATTGTGAATCAAACAAGAATAAATCCAATGATGTGTTTCAGTCGCAGAATGAAACAACAAATCTAACAGCTTGCAAAGTCCTCCAGTTTCAGAAGCCTCCCCTTCACATCACAGTGCCTGGTCTTACCTGCTTCCCACCCCCCACCCCCAGCACCAGAGCCTTAGAGCCCCATTAGATTCCCAAGGGAGGTGCCACTTAGCTAATGATCATTAATGATTTCAGCACCTGTGGGGTCTCCTTAGGGCCCAGAGTTACTTAGGAATACAAAAGCAGTCTCTTCAAAATAAGTATCATATCTCTCTATATAGTTCCTTAGAAACTCTGTAAATATCTAACATAGAAGAGATTTGATTTTCATAAGTAGCATTCTAAAACAAACTTACACATATTTCCCTTCAACAGTACTGATAAAATACCAGGCACCTTGTTCTTTCAAGTATCCGGGTGAAAGAGCATACCCTGAGCATTTGGGGTGCAAACGACACCTTGTAAACTGTAGAATGAAACTCCTCAAGCACCACATAGGAAAGTGTATACCAGGATAGTTTTAAACAGAGATGATCACTGAGTGAGTTTTCTCATGCACATGTCTAAACTTAACCAGGAGATTCCAGTCAGTCTACTTAAAAATCCACACTGCCCTGCAGTCTAGAGAATTATTTCAGGTAGGGTTGGCAGAAATGGTCAGCAAACACAGGCTTTGTCCATGATGTGTGGAAATAATGAAAATGCACTGCATCTCCTTAAGAGACAGGGATGAAAAGTTAGATCTGAAAGTAAGAAAAAGAACTTTATTTCACTAGATATTTCCTAGTGATAGAAGGATGATTTCGAAATGTGTGTTAACATTTGAGCTTTATCTGAAGGATGTCAAAGTGCACTTAGCTGTAACTTTTACTCAGTGATAGAGCCATATGCAGACAGTGCCTATTACCCAACAGGGATACACGCCAGGCCAAGCTCCAGTGGCAGCTTCTAGTAAAATGCATTCTGGTGAAGTACATTTAGAATGGTCACGAATGCGTTGTTTCCCAGAAACGATTCAAATGGTCGCACTTCGATCTGAGATTCGGTTCTTGTACCCCATCCCAGCCCGTCTTTGTAGACACGGAGGGCGGGAGGGTCCCAAGTGGTCAGTTCTGGTGGGTGGGGAGCTGGCTCGGGCTCCGCAGGCCCTTCCTGCACAGAGGCTTCACGTGGCAGCTGCCCTGAGGTGGGGTGAGGTGAGGTGGACCCAGCTGACCTTTCCTGCCTCAGGCCCGTCCCTTGACACATGGAGCTACTTTCGAGGAGGCCCCAAAAGAGATGTGAGATTTTTTTTTAGAGCTTACGACTCAGGTGGGAATCATGACTACGGAGTAATGAAATCACACCAATCAGACAAAAGTCTGTCTCATGGCTTTTGACTCCCACCTTCAGTCATGAACAACATAAAATTCTGTGACTTCAAGAAGCAACTTTAAGCAGAAAACAAAGCAGATAACTATTAAAATCAAAAGAAGTTTTTAAAAAATATAACCAGAATTCTTTATCTTTGGATAAATAAGTAAATAGGACGATATTTGTTAAAGAAAGCCCAGGAGAATCTTTGCATTATTCTTTCAAAAAGTAAGAAATATAGTCCAATGTAACATAAGCCAAATATGTATGAACACACTATTTACGACAAGTGAACTATTTATGGGTTCAGTCCACACTTCAGGACTCACAGTGACACTCACTGAAAGGACCTACAGAAACGGGTCCCAACGGAGCCAGTGTTGAAAGCTGATGGAAGATTCTGTGACGTAGATTCCTGAGATCTCTGAACCCTGTCTCCTGATCACCGGCATGGAGCGTCCCAGCCTATTCTATATGCTGCTCTCCCAACAGATCCCACTTAGACCCAAAGTTGGGAAGAGACGGGGTGCCGGGAACGCTGACAGCCTCCCCCGGGAGGGGTTCCTGCAGGGAATAGACAGCAAACCTTCTGAGACCGAGAAACTATTTTCCTTGTAAATGGCTCTCCGGCTTATTAAACCTTTATATCTGAGGCATTGTACCAATAAAAGTGAAAACAATGTACAAAAGGTAAAAAAAAACATTGTTTTCACAACACATTCGAAATCACGCCAAGCCCCATAAAGGACATGTCGTATATTACCCAGAGAGTGACTGGGCCCTCATTTCTAAATCCAAACCCACACAATGCTGCTCGTATGGCCTCATTTCATCCAAAAGCCTATCAGTAGATTTGTGATCCAAATGCCTGACCAGCTGGCTTGATTTCCCACAGCACCTAGCCACAGTCCAGGAGGGAAAGATGAACAGGCTTATATCCTGCAGTAAAATATACGGAGAGAATCTGACAGGGAAAATCCGACCATCCGTTCAGCTCAGCAAAACGAAAACAACACAAACTGCCTTGAAGGCTGGGTCCGTAAAATACAGAAACTTACACACGGGGTTTAGAAGAAGCAAAAAACTAAGAACAGTATGTGGAGGATGTGTTCTGATGTCTCCTTAGGGCTGCTACAATCAGCCTTCAGATTGAACCACTTCATCTTTCTGTCTTGCTCCTATTAAAAAAACAGTCAAAGAAGAGATGGTTAGCTCTAAAAGTAAATGTCCCTTTGCAAGAAGCAAGAAGCATGGCGAGCACATTTTATTGACTTATTGGGCTAATTTCAATGTTAGCAATGATGGAGATCACATTTTAAAATGTGTATAGACACTAATTGCACTGACCTAGAAGGAGCCCAGGTGGAAGGTTGCTTTGAAAATTGAATTTGATCTGGTCAGCTATTCAAGAATGATTGTAGTGTTAAATATTTAGTTTCAGCAAAATCACCCCCAGCTGAGTGAATGCAGTGTAATAGCTCTGTTCCTAAAACATTGGGCAGAAATGATTTTTAAACTGAACTGAAATGTTTGGAATTTACCACGAGTTAGTAATATGGTTGAATAAGTCAACTTTACTAAGAATTCTTGTAAACAACTGCTACCTAATTGTGTGGTGCTTCATACAGTGCATTTTGTTTAAAAGGAGATATATTATCAAGACCTTGTAACTTAATTAAGGCAAGCACTGACATATTCAAAAATTTACTAAAAATGAACCCTTTCTGCCAATCTCTCTATAAGTTTCAGTATAACTGCTAGATTTGGCCTGAAGATCATTATTTTTTAACCTTTGGGTTGAACATAATATTATGAAGACAGAGTTGGAGAAGCTGAAGGCACTACTAAGGATGAAGAGGATTCGCTCATGTGAAAAAATAACCTCCAAGGAGTATCAAATATCAGCTCTCCAAACAATTTATGTGTAATCAGAGCGGGGAGGCAGGGCATTTTAATCCCATCATCTAGAATCTGACCTGTATTACATGATGCTTAAGAAAAAGAAGTCTAAACAAATAATTATGGATTCATGGTGCATGCGTACATATTTCATTCTTTTGTGTATTTTATTTAGGAGTAAGCTGTGGGATGGCCCGAAGGCACTGGTGTGATGAAATGAGATTTTTCATTTGCTAGAATTAACATTGTCAGCTTTGGACTTTGTAGAGCAGGGACAAGAGGAGAAAATACTACAAGGGGAGAAAACTAGTTAGAATAATGCCAGCCAGTGTCAATTCAAGCATCAGATAAGTTAGGCTGAGTTTCCTTATGAGATAAGGTTTGCAAAGGTGCCAGAGCAGAAAGGAGAAGATAAAGAGGAGGAGGGTGGGCTGCAGATGGGAGGGGAGGGGAGGGAGGAAGAAGGAGAAGAACGATGGGGCAGGCATAATGGAGGGGCTGGGGTGGCAGAGCCAAGGGGTATCTGCAGACTCTCACTGAAGCCTGAGGACATGGGGTACAGATGGCTCTTCATTGCACATCCAGCCCAGCCCTCAGAGGATGCTGGACCTGGGGAGGCCGCCGGCCAACCGTGCCGTGTCAGTCAGTCCGACTGGCCTGGATGCCTCCCTGTGAGCTTAGGGCGGGAGCATCTGACTGAGTCCAGCTTTCCTGCTGCACACAGCCCAGTGCCAGGCAGAGGAAAGTCACTGCGAGGCCGGCCAGCCATGCCCAGCGTTGTGTAACATTTTGGAAGGCCTGTGCACTAGAGTGCTTGACCCACAGCCTGCCTCCTGCCTGGGAGTCAGGCCAGCCCCCAGGGGCTGCATTGCTGTGGACACTGCTCCCCTAGGGACACAGGGCAGGGCGGCCCCCAGGCCTGACGTCCCACCCTGAGAGTTGGCCCAGGCATCTAGGGGGCAGCCTCCAGAAGCCATAAGGGCCTGGTATGTGTTTGTGATGGTTGAAAGTTCAACCTCGCAGTGCCCTGCGGGGACCCCTGTTTTGCAGTTCAGGAGACTGAGGCTCCCAGAGGGCATGTTGTGACAGTGAGTTACCGCCTGAGCCAGCCACACGGCAGGAGACGCAAGGGCTTGAGTTCTAGCGAAGCCACACGCTGCCCTTCAACTAAGATGCACTGGCCCAGCGGACCCCCCAGAGGACACCCACACCATCTACTCCCACAGGACACAGAAGTAGCACCTCCGCTTCAGCCACAAGCGCTAGAAATCCTCAAACTGGCCGAGGTCTTTCTTTGGGGCGTGCAAGTTTCTGAGGACGTTCTTCAGGAGACCAGGAGGGGGCGGGCGTGCTGTCTGTGGGGCTGGGCCTGCGTGGGCCGTGCTGCTGGTGCCACAGACAGCGAGAAGGGGCCGACCCGCCGCGGAGCAAGCGCACGGCCGCGTGCCCGGGGGCTGGGACACGTGTGTTTTCATTTGTCAGACAGGGATAAAAATAGCGCCTACTCATTTTGGGAATCAAATGGCATCAGGTTAGGGTGTAGAATGAAGAACACACATAGTACTTTTCTTTTTAACAATTGTATAGAAGGTAGAGAAGAAACTATAAAGGCACCAAATTGTAAGTTAGAGGAGAGCTATAATGGAAAAAAAGAGAAAGGGGAAAGTGGCAAAAAGACACTAAGAAAGGTAACCAAGTAGCAGCAGCCACAGTAAGGATTGGGAAGGCGCCTCCAGGGGGAAAAGGCCACTTGACCCTGGTGACCGAAGAGTGAGCAGAGCAGGCGGTAAACCAGACACTCAAAAGAAGCAGCACCAATAGAAAATACGTTCTCAACAGAATGGCGAGGAGAGAGAAGTGGGGGCCGGAGCTGGGAGCCCTGCTCGAACTGTGACGGAAGAGGGGTGCTTGGCCACGTGGGCCCACTTTTCATGATTTTAACCCCAGGGGCCTGGCCTGCTGGCCTGTGCACCCTGGGCCCCTGACCTGCAGACAGAAGACAGACAGCTCCCTGCCCTTTCTCCTCCCACCACACCCCTGGGCATGTGGCCCACAGGGTGGGAGGGAGGGGAGAGAGGCAGGGGGAGCAGCAGGAGCAGGCTGAAGTGAACACAGACTCAGTGTCGTGAGAAAAGAGAAAAGACTCTAGACAGAGCCGGGGTTCAGAGGCACATCCACTCCCCCAGGCTGTGACATCACATCTTATTCTACAATGTGTACTTACAAATGGTACTACATGACATTTACCGGCAAGTTTCAATTAAAATCTCGAGACCAAAAATAGGTCATCTCCATGGGTGGGTAGGGAGGGCACAGAGCTAAGGTCCCTGGAGAGGACCCAGCAGACCCTCCCCCTGACCCCATGGGGAGCCAGGCAGTGTGAGGGGAGAGGAGGCTTGGAGGTCCCAGACAGCAGTGGACAGAAAGGGGACAGTGGCCAAGCCGTCTGCTCCCTGCTGTGCAGCCAGTGGGTCTGAGCTGACCACCTGGCCACTGGGCACCAGGCTGTAAATACGCTGGGTGGACACAGCAAAGCCGGGGCCGGAGGCATAAATGTCACTCACTGTCCCCGAGGCTGACAGGAAAGTTGGAGAAGGACTATGGCACTGACCCTGGAGAAAGGGGCGACTTGCTGTGAAAGCAGCATGTGGGGGGCTCCCTGCAGAGTGACAGGGAGGGGACACTCAGGAGCCAGTCACGCACACTGACACGCAGAGGAGGCCAAGTTCCCATCACAGCGAGGAGCTAAAAATAAGACAGTGAGTGCTCACTGGAGTGGGAGGAATCTGAAAGGCTAAGACAGGGCTGGCGGGCCCGGCCTTCGTGTACTGGGGGACCAGGAGGCCCCACGGCGGGGAGTGGAAACCATGGGACGAATGAGGGAAGTGGTGCATTTGGGTCAAGCATTCATTTTACAAACGTCCAAACAGGAGAGGAGGCCCGGCTCCCTGTGCCCATGCAGCCCCTACGCCCCGGCTCTGCCTTCGCTGCCTTCATCCAGGAAAAGTGAGCCTGGAGCCTCCTGGGACCCGGTGGCAAGGCCGTGCTCTCTGAGACCCTCTTGTCTTCCCTGTGAAATATGTTTCCAACAGAGTGTTTATGGGGGGCGGGCACACAGCCCAGCCACTGCCTGCATGTGTCTGGGATGAGTGTGGGTCCCAGCGAATTTTGGCCTGAACCCAACTCGAACCCTCAGCCCCGCGGGCGGGCGGGGACGGCGCTGCAACTCAGGTGCAGCGTGGCTGCCGAACTGCCTGAGCAGTGTCTGAGTTTCACACAAGGAGAAGACCACACAAATCTTTTTAAAGGATTTGACTATTCCTTGGAAAGCGAGGTGAGCTTTCAGGCCGGGGAATTCTGAGGGATTTGGACTCAGGTTTGGTGGCGGGAGTCTGATGGCCACAGGGCACTAACCGTCAGTGCCGCGGGCAGACCTGCCTTCCTGTGTGCTCAGAAAGGGGAGCCACCTGCAGAAAAACGCTGCCTGAATCTTGAAGCTCTGATCTAGATTTGTGTCTTAAGGAGACGAGTCAGACTCGAGCGTCCTGACTACCGGGCGGCCGGGCTCCGGCCTCTGTCCTGCACTGCAGCCGCGGCTCACACGTGTGACGGGGGCCCCAAGCCACAGGGACACGCCACCATCCAGAAGACAGACAGCCTTTGTCTAGGGCCACTCTCTTCCTTCTGCAAAAGCAACTCTCCAGTTCTGAGCCACTCCCTGACCAGATGGAGCTTCTCCTATTTTCCATGGAAAACCCAAGTGACATTATCTAAGCCCCCTGCCCCTCTTCACCTATGAGCGCCACACAGTGGCTGCTGCAGACTCTGGGACAAGAAGAATTCAAACTATTTCTATAACAAAAGTAAGACGATAGTATCCTTCTACTTGGTTTCTTAGAGAAAGACGAGTGTTCTGAGCCGGCCCTGCTGCAGTCCTGTCTGTAACTACAGCACCGGTCTGTCCTCTGACAAGGCACGGGCGTGTGGTCTGACAGGTGAGTTGCAGAGAGGAGACCTTATTGACAGGTGAGGGAGGTAGGTGCTGGAGTGTCTGCTGAGAACACACAGCGGTGGGGAAGTGATGGGGCAGTGACCCTGCTCCCAAATGACAGCCCTTCCATGGACCAGGCACCTTCCCGCTCACAGAGAGAAATGGCTTCGCTCCTGCACAGCAGCACAGACAGAT
Organism: Solenodon paradoxus; assembly: GCA_004363575.1. Lineage (NCBI taxonomy): Eukaryota > Metazoa > Chordata > Mammalia > Eulipotyphla > Solenodontidae > Solenodon > Solenodon paradoxus. The sequence continues at coordinate 23,679 of RJWH01005697.1, read as the reverse complement.
GTCACTCCTCTCTTTTCTTGATCCAGGATGATCTTACCAAGGAACAAACGTCCTGGAAGCATTGACCATCTTGACCCCTCCTAATCCAAGAGGACAGGAGAGAAGGGAGCAGCTCTGGCCCCTGTGATGACACTGCTGACATACCTGAAGACAGACTTGCTGTCTGGTGCTGGCCCTGGTTGGGGTCTGACCAACAGGCACTTCTCCTGTCGGGGCAGGGGGCTGGGGTTCCCGCCAAATTCCTGCCTAAATTTGGAGACTTTGGATCAATTTTGGACTCAGGAGTCACTTGTCTGATCTCCGTAAGAGCGGGGAAGGTGCAGACACCTGCCGGTGTGGACAGGGAGCCTTTGGGGCCCAGCAGCAGACGAATGAGGCGGCAGAGCTACTGGCTCAGGATCCCAGCCCACCCTGCAGGTCAGGCGTGTGTGCGCACATGGGCATGTGTGTGAGGCGCCTCACACATCTTAAAGATGCCCTAAGAAGACGTGTTCTGATGATCTGAAGACAGAACATGCAAACACACAGCCGTCTGTGCAGGAATTTTCTGCAGGAAGATGTGGAAGGGAGGGCCTGTCTGTGGACTGAGAAATCCCTCGAACCAGTAATACCTCTGCTCCGCCTTCCTTCCAGGCGCACGCAGGCTGCGCGGTCCGCAGAGTTCTCAGGGTGTCCCTGCCTGGTCACCTGGAATTCAGAGATGCTCACGGCCCCTGTCCCACCGGCTCATACCGATTTCCCCAGAGGCCAGTCTGACAGACTCATCAGGGCAGGAAAACCCAGGCAAGCGGAAAGGGCGGACGAATGCATGGGACGGAGGAGGACGCTTGGCCTTGAGCCATCTCCTTGAAAACAGGGTGGGCTGTGTGTGTCCTTCCCGAATGCCCCTCAGCATCGGCCTCTGCGCTCCACGCACTGCAGGGCTGACTGCCCGCCGCCCTCACACCGAGGCACTCACCTCGTGCTGTCCCACGGCTGCAGTGCGCTGTCATCTATGCTCCACCACGAAGCTCATGGTGCTGCCGTCGAAGGAGGGGGGAGCGATGAGCTGCGGCCCCAGCGGCTGTGAGCTGATGCTGATGCGAGGGTTACCCTGCAGCTGGGCAAAGCCCTGGGCCCCCACCAGCTGTGCGGTGGCTGCCGGGGCCGAGGAGGATGAGGGAGGCAGCTGACCAGAGGCCATGAAATATGGGGCCTCTTTGCTGGGGGACTCTGCTGCCATGGGGGCCAGCTCGCTGCCCCCTGGAGCGTGGGCCACCGAAGTGGGCTGCAGGGCGTTGGGCGGCAGCATGGTGGGCAGGAAGCCGGGGTAGATCATGTAGGTGGGTGCGTAGGCCCCGGGGCTTAGGGCCATGGGTGGCACCGGGAGGGACATGGGAGCCATGGGCGGCTGCTGGGTGGACAGGGGCACATCCACGTACTGCCCCGTCTCAGGGTCAAACAGTCTCCGGGTCATGGGCTGCAAGGGAGTGTCCACCAGGTAGTACTGCCCTGTCGCCACATCCAGGAGCATCTTGCGCTGGGTTGGCGGGGGCCGAGGTGGCTGGAAGGGGTCGGCGGGTCCCGGGGCGGGGCCCGCAGGTGCCGGGGCCGGAAGGCCAGGCGGAGAGAAGCAGAGGGCGCCCTGCAGGCGGAAGGGCAGCGGCTGGTGGTAGGCAGCCACGGGGGGCTGCGCGGGGCTCTGCGCGGGGCTCTGCGCGGGGCTCCGGGGCCCGGGGGCGGCAGCTGCGGTCTCTCGGGGCTGGTCCGCTTTGGTGCGCCACGCTGGCCGGCTGGTTGCACTGACCTGGGAGCCTCTGGAGTGGCTGGGGACCTGGCTGCGGGCGCTCAGCGGGGGCAGGCTGCAGAGAGAGGCTGCTGAGGAGGCGGGGGGCCCCTGGCTCCTGGCCCCGGGCCTGCCGAGGGGCTCTGCCGCTGCCGAGCTCCCTTTAGAGGGCTTGGCCAGGTAATTTTCAGAGTCGCTACTGCTCTTCTCCAAGCTGCTGCTAGGCTTCCTGAGGGGTGTCTCCTGGGAAGCTGCCCGAGCGGCCGGAGAGATCTTGAGGGGTCGCAGTCCCTGCGACTGTCCCTTAGAGCCAGACGGGCTCTCTGCAGGAGGCCCCTGTGGGAACTTGCCAGCGATGCCCCCAGTCCGCAGGGTGCTGCTGACGCTGCCCGCGAGCCCCGGCCGGCTGCTGGGGTGTGGTGGGAGGGGCTGCAGGGGGTGGGCCCTCTCCAAGTTCCTGTGGGCCGGGGGCACGTAGAGGGAGCGGGGTCGCTCCCTGGCCAGATTCTCGAAGGCGGCCGCCCGGGCAGACACGCTCTCAGGGCCGGGGTTGGAGTTTCTGCGCTGCAGCCGCTCCACCGGGCCCCCGCGAAGCACCACGCTGCCTTTGGGTCTCTCCTGAGCCTCCCCAGGCCGGGGGCCTCCCTGGGCTGCCCTGGCCCCCTCCCGCTCCTCACTGGCAATGAGCGAGAGCACGTGGCTGTCGGTCAGCGTGGGCAAGGGGTCACTCCTGCGCTTCCACTCGCTCCTGCTGAGGGTGTACAGCTGGTCCATGGACCGCACAGCTGCGGTCAGCTTCTCCAGGGCGTTCGGGGACGGTTTCGGGGCTCTCCCCTCCTCCCTGGCCTCCTCATCTTGGGCTTTCTCTGGGGTCTTCTGAGCGGGGGGCTTGGAGATGATCTTGAGCACGGGCAGGTAGGAGCCCTGCTCTGGCCTGTTGGGCGCGATGGTGGCCACGGGCAGCCGGCCAGAAGCCCTGTGAACCAAGACTGTCCCTTCTGGAGAGGAGGCGCCCAGGGCCCTGCTGCCACCGGCTCTGCCTGCGTCCTCTCTGGACTCCCGGTCCATGCTGTCCTCCCCCTGGCTCCCCGCGGCCTGGCACGTGATCACCATGGGGGACAGAGGTTTGGACCCAGTCGGCGCCGCGGCCAGCTGCCGGGGCTTGGGCCCGTTCAAGCTCTGCTCCGGCGTCACGCTGCCCTTGTCGCCACTCTCCCCCGGCCCTTTGATGAGCTTCCTGACGTCTCTCACCTGGTGGAGGGGACCCTGGGCCTTGGACTTGTCTCGGATGTCTCTCACCTGGAACTGGGGCACTTTGTCCAGGCTGTCCCCCCGGAGGAGCCTCTGCTGCGTCCTGCTGTTGTCCTCGGCAGTCTTGAGCAGCTGGGAGGCGCTGCCGCCTGCCAGCGTGGGCGTGAGGAGCTTGGCGATGCTGAAGTAGGAACCGGGTTGCTGCACGCTCCCAAGCCGGATCTTAATCTCAGGGGCCCTGGGTTTGAGTCTGGCCCCAGAGCTGGCCTGGGCAGCGGGGTGCGTGCTGGCCTGCTTCCCCGGGTGCTTGTCCTTGGGTGCCTGCTGGATGCTGGGGACAAAAAGCTGCGACATGATGGTGGACCTGGTGGCAGAGACCTCCCCGAGATCCGTCCCGTGGTCCCCCTCTCTAGGGAGCTTCAGCCTTCCGAGGGGCGTGGGGGCTCTCTCTTCCTGCCTCTCGGCCTCCCTCTCTTTCCAGGACTGGAAGGCGCTGTTCTGACTCCGCAGGAAGATGCCCTTGACAGACTCCAAGGCACTCTTTCTAACTTCACACACCTCCTCCTCTTGTCCCTGCACCACATTAGGACCGGGGCCGGGGCCTGCACTGCTCTCCCGAGGGGTGCTGGCTTTGAACACTGGGGATTTAGAACCAGCCACAGAGCCCTCCCCGCCTGTGTCGGACACGCTGACCACCGTGCACTCAGAGCCGGCCTCCGAGAGGTGGGAGCTCTGCCTCTGCAGGGCCCGCTTCTCCCCGCGGGTGCCCTCGGAGTCGGCGGGGGGGCTGCACCGGGAGGTGTCAGTGACCTCTCCCCTCTCCATTTTGAACTCGTGTTCCCTCTGCATCTTCTTGGAGATGACGTTTTTGAGCAGACTGGATGCAAACTTGGACTTTTTCTGGGGGCCATCAGGGCGGGCCGCAGGCTTGCTCGCCTCTGAGGTTTCGGAGCCGTCATCCCTGCACACTGAGCCCCAGCCCTTGCTGGGGCCTTTAGCTGCCGAGCTGGCCTTGCACTCACTGTGCAGGGTGACCACGCAGGAGCCTGTGTGGACTTGCTTCTGGAAACACAGAGGGGTCTCCACATGTTTGATTTCCCCCTCGACTTTGCTGACCACGAACTCCAAGGCCTTGGTCTGCGGCCTCTTGGATAGTGGGCCCAGCTGGCCGGCTGCCACCCTGGCCCCGCTGCCCTTCCTCAGGCCGGCGGCCACCGCGGCCACACTGCTCCTGGCGCTCAGACCCCCGCATTTCAAGTCCAGGAAGGTGGACCAGCGCCCGAAACCGGCCTCGGAGAGCGAGGAGGACTCCCTGGAGCTGACGGTCAGCGCCTCGAAGCAGGGGTAGGCCAGGCTGCGGAAGGCGCGCGCCGTCAGCCTGCGCACCTCCTGGTCCGCGTCGTCCGGCTCGCTCAGGGCGCTGGACGCGCCGCTCGAGTGGTCGGGCAGCTCCCGGGCGCGGACGGCCCCGCCGCGCGGGTGCAGGCGGGCGGCCGCGGCGGCCGGCCGGGGGCCGTGGTCCTGCGCCCCCGCCGCGGCCGGGCCCCGCCGCAGGGACCTGGACCCGAGCTCGGCAGCTGCGGAGGCGCGGAGGCTCATGTCGCCTTCATGCTTGGCAGCGGCGGCGCTGCGCGGCCCCGCGCGCGGGGCACTAGGCTCCTTTATATCCCCGGCCGCCGCCGGCTTGATTGATAGGAGGAGCTGGCGCGCGGGGCCGCTGTCCCCGGGGCCGCTGCTGGGCGGGCTGGGCGTGCTGGGCGGGGTGCTGGGGTAGCAGCTGCCGACGCCGTCCTCCTCGGTGGGGGTCGCGGCGCTGCTGTCCCCCGGGGTCTCGTCGCTGTCACCGAAGGAAGCGTAGTCCAGCAAGGCGTGGACGCGGCCGTCCTCGCAGCCCCAGCAGGCTGCCCGCCCCGCCGCCGGCTCCGAGTGCCGCTCCACCTCGCTCAGCTGCATCTCCTGCGTGGCGATGTAGTGCGGGCCCCCGGGGGCGGCGCGCGGGAGGCCCCTGCGGCCCCGAGGCTCAGCCCGCAGGCCCCCGCTCGCCGTCCCGGCCCCTCCCGCCCTGGACGGGCCGCTGCCCGCGCCCTCCGCGCTGTCGCTCGCAAAGCCCAGGGACGAGGACGAGGTGGCCAGGCCCGCCGTGGACCTGCTGGTGGCCCCGTCCGTCTTGGAAAGGTCTTCAGTTCTGTCCGTTGGGGAGGAGGACGAGGACCAGGACGAGGACGAGGACGAGGACGAGCAGGGCCGGGAGGTGTGCGAGAGCTGGCATCTAGCGGCGCCCAGAGGAGCTGGGCCGCCCCTCCGGGGAGCCGGGGCTGTGCTCCCTTGGCTGCGGGGTCCATCGCGAACTCCCTCCTCAGGGTCCCCAGAGCTGCCCTCCAGACTCAGCCTCCTGGTCCGGGGGCTTGTCCTCTGGCCTCCAGTGGGGGCGCACAGCTCCACGTACTTGGCTTCTCTCCGGGAGGCCGCGGGCGGCTGGGGAGATGGCCACAGCTGCTGCTTCGGCTCAGGGCCCTCCGGAGCTCCGCTGGCCCTGTCCCCCAGGGCTGTCTGCCTGGCTCGAGACTCCAGCTCACCCGGTGCAGGCTCCATCCGGGGCCCACGCCCAGGGTCCAGCGACAAGAGGTGCCGGTGGCGCTCACTGGTGCGGTCCTGGGTCCCTGTCCGAAGGAGCCACAGAGTCGGGGAAGCAGGTCCCGCGCGCCCGGACTGGACCCAGACTGTGGGCGCTGCTGCCAAGGTGGCCGGCACCACCAGTTCTTCAGCCCCTGTGCCCGGCAGACCCGCGGGAGGGGAGGGCTGCTAGAGGGGGTGGCTCTGGGCCGGGGACTGCGGCCCGGCCCGTCTCCGGTGGGCAGAGCAGTGCTGTCCAGCTGCTGGGTGGTGCTGCCGGCAGCCAGCAGTCTGAGCGCCATGGGCCGCTGTGGAGCGGTGTCTGCAGTCAGTCCAGACTGAAGGGACAGCATCAGCCGTGTCCCTGCTCTGGATGGGCGAGTGGGCCACGTCATTCCAGAAATATTTTTAGTGTCTGTTCCCTGTCGCGCTGAAAGTGCGCTCGAGGGGCAAAGGGGGAGGCTCTGAGATGGCAGGAGAGGTGGGGGCGGAGGAGGTGTGTGGAGTCAAGTCCAGATGTCCCGTGTCATCTGCTGGAGAGACGGGCGGCAAACAGAAGGTCCTCCGCATGGTTGACTCCACACCCGTTTGATCGCACGGGGGTGTGTGTCCCCTGTCCTTAGCGAAAGTCCAAATTCATCTCTGTGTTTCAAATCAGCTAAGGCCACATTCAAGGAGTGTTCCAGTTCTCCTTCATCTTTGGTGTGGTGATTCTACATTTGCCTCAACATCTATGCACTTTGTTTCTGTTTCACCTCAGTCCAATGAATTCTGGTGACACAACTTTTCACGGAGTAAACGGTCATCCTTTCCCCCCATAGTTCCACTCTATGAAACCTCACCTGTTTGTTTAAAAACAGGAAGCCGACTTCTAGAATCCCTACAATGCTCTCTCCACGTATAAAAGGCAATATTCAAAGACTTAAGATTTAATGCTTTAAATAAACGTTTCATTACAGTCACTAAAACGGAGCACCTGGGGCCAAAATCGACAGGACTTCAAATCCCTCCCAGAGCCCCTGGGTCTCAGAAAAATTTCTCTAGACTTCTAAAACCATTACAAAATAATTGCATGTCCATGAACACAGTCCGTGCCAGCCCCCGGTTCCTGCTGGCTGCATCCCAGGCCAGTGGGCATCGTCCAAGAGCAGTTTCCTGGCTGCATGCACTTCCCTGTTTGGTACTGGGGGAGAGGCTGACCACTCTGAGGCTGTGTGGGACAGCCAGTGGCCCTCAGGGGTCTGTCCTTAGAGCAGACCCCCGGGGCTCTGCGGAGACATGCCCTCTTGGTTTGGGTGAGTCACGGCGCACCCACCCACAGGCCTGGTTCCACCACCACATGCAACCTGTGTGTCACTGATGCCAGTGGAATAAAGCACTATTTTAAACTTCTGCATTTGTGGGGAACAAAAATACCCCCATCAACACCCGCCCCCATCGTGTGTGCCACCTCCACACAGAAAAGGTCTCCTTCCTCTGGACAGCTGTGGGCATGCGGGAGCCCACGTGACCGCACAGCCCCGCCTGTGTCCCACGACGTCCCCCACACCCTGGCCAGGACAAACGTGGGGTAACGAAAGCTGGAATATCAAGTGTCACACAGTGGCCGGGAAGCCAGAGTGCTCAGTGGGAAGGAAACAGGAAGCAGCAGAGTGGAAGGGGTGGAAGGTCAGGAGAGGAATTTGCTGAATCTGCGTCAGCGTTTTGATCACAGCCAGCCACGTTTAATGGTCCCACATCTTTGATTCCTCAGGATGAAAACAGGAAGAATTACAACGAGGACCTATAATGCTACTATGTTGGGCAAATTTTGGAGTACTTCTAAGTGTGTGTAGATTGAATCCTCTAAATCACTCGGTGGTGAGACAAACACTTCAGAGGTTCATATTCAAAAAGTTCAGGTACGGTGGTGCCAGAAACTGGGGCACAGATTCCCAGAGTGAGCGGTCCGGCTCTGGAGCGGGAGCCCAGCGCACGGACTCAGAGCCTGCGGGCCCGCGCCCCGACCACCACCGCGGTGCCGGAGGTCCCATCAGAGCACAGGGATGCAGGAGGCCTTACTTTCGCCCGACCGTAAATAAACCACGCACCCTTTTCTTCTTGTTTTTTTCCCCATATAAGCAACCTGTATGCACGATAGGTGCTCAGGAATTAAGAAGCAGGGTCCTATAAATAAAATACTGCTGACTCCATTAGGGAAGAGTATTTTCAATGCCCCTCTTTTTTTTTTTAAAGGGAAGGTGCAGGCAGGAATGAAGGCAGGCAGGAAGAGAGAGGAGGAGGAAGCACTTTGTTTTATTGAGATGTTTATCTTGGTTGCTCCCCTTGGGTATGAACCAGGACCCTTGGGCTGTGTGTGAACTGCGCCAGCCCAGGCGGCTGACCTACACGCCACTCCACCAGGGTGCACCTTCAGTGTCCCTGCTACCAGGCATCGAGGCCTCGGATGCTGCGCCCCGAGCCCCACCTCAGGCACACGGCACACGCTGCAGGCAGAACCAGAGCCAGAGCTCCTGCCCATCAGTCTAAGGAGGAGTTTCTCCAGCACATGGCCCCAGACACCTCCACAGATTTCAGCAGTTTCTCCTGCAGGTGGCATCGGACCAAATTAGAAGGCCAGATGTCCCGGGTGCAGGTTAGCGCACAATTGCTTAATCCCTGAAGCTCTGGAAACCGACTGCCAGAGTCTCGCTTTCCCGGCTGCACTGCTCCAGCCACAGAGACCAGGGGCTTGTCCTGAAAGAATAACTCACCTCGAGGTGCCTCTGGCTCCTCCCATCTGAGTGAATGCTGTGAGGGGGCACCCGAAGGGAAACCCTTTTCAAATGGCCAATTCCATGGTTGGGTTTAGTCAATACGCAAATTCTATTTAAAAATCAAACAAGCCGAGACTATGGAGTAGGACAAACTCTATTAAAAGGAAAAAAAACAAGAAAAACAAGGTCAGCACTGGGAAACGCGGGGCGGCTGAGGGCACATCACCTCGAGGCCGTGCACCGGGCACCTGGGTCTGCTCTGCCCATGGGACCTGAGTCCCGGAGCCCATGTGACCACAGGTGCCTTCGCAGGTGGAATCAGTGCTGTTGGTGAGCTCCACTCCGAGCCTTGGCCGGTGTCACCTGCAGCCCCATGCCCGGTGGCACATGTGGAGTCACGCACAGAAAGCTGAACAGCAGGGCCCCAGAATCCAGAGACCATGCCAGTGGTGAGCATGGAGCAGGGTAAAAGGATTAGGGCTGTTCATGGCAGAGTAGGAAAAGAAACTCTGCCTCCAAAGGAAGAAGCGTCAAACCTAGAGATGAGACCAGTAGCAAGGATGGGTTTCAACTCCGCCCCTGGGAGTCAGAGCGTGAGGGGTGCCCTGGGGTGCCACGTCCACACACTGCACCCCGTGCCCGTAGGCTGCTGCGGCTGTCATCTCCCGGGAGGCACAGCTAAGAGACATCCCTGAGGAGGTTTCACCTGGTCACCTCGGTGACTCCCTCAAGGCTCCCCAGAGAGTACTGTCCCCACAGTGGATGGAAGGTTGTGGTGGTGAGGACATGGCCCTGCTCCATCCGAGCAGCTGAGCCTCTGTTGATGAAACATCCAGCCCCAGGAGGCCACGGGCATCCCCTTGCTGGACAGTGGCTGCCCCTGCCTCCCTGGGGGCCTACACACGGAAGCTGCTACTGTGGGGTCCAGAGGCGGAGGCCCACCTGCCCTGTGAGTGGGATGGAGCGGGGGCACAGCCTTCTGCACAAGGAGGCTGTTGGCTGAATGGCGATTCCCTGACCACCGGTGGGACAGGGCGAGTCCCCATCTCAAGCCTCATACAAGGGATAGAGAAGGTGCCTCTTCCTTCCTAGAGCCAGGTGAGCGCCCAGGAGTCCCCGCTCTGTTCCCTGGCCTGTGCGGCCCTCCCACCCTTTCCACCTGGTCTTCTGTGGCCGTGAGCAAGCCAGGCAGGCCCTAAGGGAAGGGGAATGTTCCTTCCAATCAGCCTCACTGTGAGGCAGCGAGGGACAGAGGTTCTGGATATGTGACACCAACCACGGCCAGGTGCCTGTCCCTCCTCAGGTGCTGTCTGGGCGGCTTCAGCAGGCACTGCTAAGTTTTTCCAGGCTGCGAAACAGAACTGAGCTGCCCGATTGTTTTTGTCGCTTTTAAAGGGAAAGATGCAGCTGGAATGAAGGCGAGTAGGCAGGCAGGCAGGAAGAGAGGGGAGGAGGAAGCAGTCTATTTACTTTATTTAGCTTTTGACATTGGTTGGCCCCTGCCCCGGGACACGACCCCGGGACCTTGGGATACACGTGGACTGTTCCGTATTTTAATTCTTAAAATTGTATCTTGAGGGTTAAAATCATGCTTGTTTGTTTTTTTACTTTGGGAAAGGTTTCTTCCCACCACACCTGATTTTAGACATCAGCGATTTCAAACAGAAGTCTTTATAGATGATATTCGCCATAGTATTTTTCAGCTTTCTGTTTTCCATGAATGTTTGGAATAATAATAAAAATTGTGTAAGGATGTGGTGACGGCGGATCGGAACCCAGTCAGCAGAAGGAAGGTTGATTGGTCACAGCACGGACTCACCATGAGACACGGGACAGACAGCCATCCAACCAGCGACACGCGAAAGCATTTCCATGAAAAGAAGATTCCAGAATAAAATGCTTTCCTATGACTCCATATCAGAAACGACAATAACAAAACCCGTCAGGCTCACATGCAGGGTGGGGCCTGGGAGCCAGAGACACACAAACGACAGGCGGTCACTGCATTTATGTGGGGATGTAAGATGGGAAAGTTCTGCACGTCCTCTGTGCAGCTCAGTGTCGTGTGAACTTTTACAGCAAACACGTTCTTCCGTTGCAATGAAATAAAGGAACTTGGTTTTGGACAAGTTTCATTTCCTTTACGCACTGTCCTGAAGCGGGCCCAGTCACTTTAGATGGAGGCAAAGCGCACATGCTGGTGGACCACGGAGGCTGGGCCTCGCCCACGTCCGGTCAGCATAGGGAGTGAGGCGACATGTCCTCAAGTCCACAAGAACTGCTCTGCACGACAGATGGCCCCTTCTCCCGAGGATGACTTCTATTCTCTGTCTTTCTCTCACGCCCGGAGTGCAAGCTGTTGAGAAGAGAGACTGTGTTCCGCCTGCCTGACCACCATGGGAGAGGTGACAGCCAGGAGAGCAGGCCACCGCCGGGCCCTCCCTTGGGCATACCCTGGGCGTTCCTGCGGGCTCTGGACTGGCCGGCACGTGGGAGCCTCCCAGATCAGAGAGGTGCCTGAGCCGGGCCTCCGAGGTCAGGGGTCGTTCTGCAGAGACTCCTCTAAGCCCGAAAGTGGGCTGTGAGCTCTGGGCTTAATGGGATGACAAAGGAGAGAGGAACTGGCCAGACAGGTTTCAGGCGGGGACCCTTCTTCTATTTATAACAGCATGTTTTCCTAGTAACAGTCTATTTTGCTGAAAACATTGAAATAAAATTTTCCAGAGCCTCTTTAGAGAAGACAGTTTCGCAGCCCCCAGTCATGCACCTGCCAGCCTTTCATGTGCTACTGTTTTAGTCCCTGTAAACACCCCCGTCCGACGAGCTGTCCTCTGTGCCATCACCATGCACACAGGTTCTAAGAATAGGATGCCGCTCGGGTTTCTGGCTGGTTCCCAAGCGCCCTCGCGCCAGCATGAAAATCGTGGACTTGAAGACCGTGTCAAGCTCGACAGCACCCGCCGCAGTCTCACCGGCTTGGGGCTGTGTTCTACTGGTTTTGAAAAACTGTGTCCTGGACTTTTCTCCATTGTCTGGGATTTCTGCACAGGCCACGACACAGGGTGGGAAGCACTGCGTTCTCGCCCTGGTTCCCTGGAGGTTCCGGGGGCTGACAGGCGTCCACCTTCATAGTTGGACTAGTTTTGGGGACAGGGATCCTCGCTCACCCAAGGGCCACTTGGATGCATAGGCTGGTGCTCTTGACAAAAGGCAGCAAGGTCATAAAACCTGAATAATCCCCTTACATTCCTCGTAAGGCTCGAGGATGCGCCTGTGGACGGGCGAGCAGACGTGCGTGCCCCATACAGACAGTCGGCCTCCGCGCCTGCAGCTTCACATCTGAGGGTCCAGCCAGCCGTGAGGAGCCACGCGCACATGGCGTGGCCGTGTCTGTGCTGCACATGAGACGGTCACTTCTCCCGAAGCCATCGCGGCAGCTAGTTCACAGCAGGCAGTACAGGTATCCGGAATGACCGAAAGGGCTGTGTGCAGGGGTTCACACCGGAGCATCGAGGATTCGCCCTCCTGGGTCGGGAGCCTCTCCCTGCAGACACGGAGTTCAGCCCGATCGCTTTAAATTCCTGTTATTTGCTGCCTCTCTTCTATATGTGATTCATCCCCAAGTTGGCTTTGACTGTGGTGCTCGAGGTTTTAAAACTCCGGTCGCATGAATCAGGCACTGTTTCTAACACAGAGATACAAGGTCAGACTTAACCAGTGTGGACTAGCTGGTGAAGTCTGAGGGCCAGAATGCTGGTGCAGACCCTGTTCCAGCCTCCAGCCCCGCACTGTCCCTCTCAGGTGGACGCTGACTGAGCGCTAGCTGTCTGCTCAGCTGTTTCCCACCCCACGGCCCAGGGGACCTGCCTGGATGCTCGGTCATGTCTGTTGAGTGAGACATGGGCTGCCTTCATGGACGCCAGCATGGCTGCAGACGGGCGGCCACAGCTGGCGGGGGCGGGGCGAGGAACCCACTTACGAGCCGTCCTGTGTTCCAGCTGGGCTCCCGACAGCTGCTGCCCATGCTGGCCCTCTGGCCATGGTGGGTCCAGCACTGCCTTCTCGCTCTGCTGGGGCACCCAGCCCTCAGCTCACATGCACCGGCCCTCCTGCTGCTGCCCCAGAACATCTGCTCCTCAACTCCACGTCTCCCCGGCCTCACCGCTGCCCAGTGAGTCCTGACGTCCGTTGGAGCCTGTCTTTCCTTGGCTCAAACCCGCCCCCCACGTTTGGAAAATGTTACCTTCTTAGGGACCTGCTGGCCCATCACATGATGACCACCTCCAGCCAGCCTGCCCACACCTTGCTCGGCTTCCTGCGTGGCCGCCTCGTTGTTCCGGAGACACAGGTGCGTGTCCACGTTGGCTTGTTCACTCGGAACGCTCAGCCGTGGTTTTCCCTCTGCCGGCAGCTCCGGCCCTTCTGGAAGGGTCTGCCCACAGGTGCTGGTGTGTCCTGGAGCTCACTGGGTGTCTCCTTCAGGCCAGCCTGATGCTGACACCTAGGCCTGTCCCCCCACGTCCTGCCGCACCATAATCAGCCTGTGATTGGACACCAGCACCCAGGTCCCTACAGAGGGCTGGGCTGTCAGCCCTGGAGACAGTCCGTGCACTTTACGAGAACTAAACCCCCACTGCGGAGGCCTGGGAGGGGAGCCCCCACAGCAGGGCCCCAGCAGGGCCAGGTCACTGTCTCTGAGCGGTGACACTCCCAAGACCAGTCCCGCCAGCCGGCACCTCTGATGTCACTTGAGGCTGGGAGCCTGTGGCCTGTGATGCCCACCTGGGTCACACCTGAGAGGGGCTTGCTCTCACTCCTCTGCAGACAAGGTCCACTTCACTCCTTCATGTTGGCCCCACAAATGGTCCAGTTTCAAAAAACAAACCCCTCAGTCTTGACCGACAGAGAGCCAGAAAGAAGCGTCATATAAGGCCTGCTGAGACGAGAGCAGAGGCTTCCAGCATATTGGACAGCAGGGAGGGTGTGAAGGGTCAAGTTTATTTTGCATTCTCCTTCCAGACCAGCACCTGTCACCTGCCTCTTCATCCAAGTGTTGCTGTGTCCCTGCCGTCATAGACAGCTGTCATTGCCTGCAGGGTGCAGCTGAGCCTGGGACAGGTCTCTAAGCTCTATCTGGGTCCCCGCACCTCTGCCTGAGCTTGGTTCAGGCCCCAGTCACGTCCCATCTTTGCATCTGACATTGGGCCCCATGCCCTTCCCATCTCCGTCCTTCTCGGGCCCAGATGTTGCCTCCCCTGGGAGCAACGTGAGGGTGGACGCACAGCCTGCATATTTAGAAATGGAAATCCGTCTTCCGTGCCCAAGTGCTGGGCTAGGACAGTCCCGGGCAGAGGTCAGGAGGAGCGCCCTCATCCCCGAGTCCAGGGACACATGCAGGGGCTGCTGGCCTGGCATACATGTCCTCCAAGGTAGAGGTGGCCCCTCGGAGAGGACCCCGGGCAGTAGGCCCCTAAGGGCTCAAGTCACACGGAGATTGAAGAACAGGTAGCAGGGAAGTGTATGCTCCCTCTGATGTGTCCTGTGACTGAAAAGGTGCAGCCGATCAGAGGGCTCCACTCGGCGCCTCCCACCGCCCTCCCTCCGCAGGGCACTCAGGTGTCTCCACAGGCCCATAGGGAGCCATGAGCAGGACGTCCCCACAGCGCCTCCTCCTGCCGGGTGCTGCATCCTGGCTGAGACTGATCTGAAGGCAGTGAACCGTGAGGCTGCTCTGCCGCCCTCACCTGCGCTCTGCCCGCTCCAGCTGGGCTCCTGGCCCCGAGCCTGCCCTGCCGTGGTGCTTGCTATTTTCACTGTTTTCTTGCGCTGACGTGTTCCCTGAGCCAGAGAAACACAATGGTGCGAGTCTTTCTTCTATGAGTACCAAGGAGAAGGCTTCGAGAAGATTAAACACATCAATACGAATATTGCCATGAAGAGCGCATGGCCGACCGGGCTTTGGGGAAGAGTGTAAACTTCCAGTGCAGCTACTCTAGGTCACCTCATGGCTGCGTGGGGTCCCACCTCACAGACATCCGACCAGGAACCACACACGCCTCAGCGAGGTGAACTCACCCAAGAGTGTCCACACAGTATGTCTGCATGCACGCCAGGCGTTGGCCACGTGAGACCTGGGAAAGTGCGTGGTGTCCTGTGTCAAGATAAAACAAAAATTAAATATATGCGTGTTACTTTTATGATTCCTCACTCTTTTTTTTTGATGAAAGGTGCCGGCAGGAATGCAGCCTGAGAGGCAGACGGGAAGAGAGAGGAGGAAGAAGCACTTTATTTATTTTATGTAGTTGTTTATCTTGCTTGTTTCTCCAGCCTGTGACGAGAACCCCGGGTCCTTGGGATGACTGTGGGCCATGCTTGGTCAGAGGGGGTGGACTTAACTACTATTCCACAGGGCGTGCTATTCACGTGACTTTTTCCAGTGAACTGTTAGTCTAACCATCTGTGTGTGCGTGTGTCTGTCTGTCTGTCTGTGTCTAAAGGGACAAACCAGAAAACATTCTTTCTGCGAAAACAACCCCCAGTGCAGGCTGGGAGCTGGGTCCGGGGGCATTTCCTTCCGAGCAGCAGGACACTGCTGTGCTGGCCCGTCCTGGCCAGCGTCTGTGCAGCTGTTGGGCCTGGGGCTCTGGCCACACACAGCACGTTGTTTCCAGCGATGACAGGTGTCCTGGGTTTTGGTCTTTCTTAAATTTCAGCAGAGGCTGCAGCATGACCGTGGAAAATAAAGTTGGACAAGAAGAAAGACAGCCAGTGTCGAGGATGGCCCCGCGCTGGTGTGCGGGCCCGAGCTCGGCCACCACAGCCCGCGTGCAGATGGTCAGCTTGCCCTCAGGCGTGATGGGTCACTGGTGACTTAGCTCACGCGTGTGGGGAGGGCTAGGCGCTGCCATACAAGGCCGTCTCTGCTCCGGGGGAGTTGTAGCCACAGCAAACAGCACTGTGGCACAGCCGTGCAAGTGGGCACTGGACCTGTGTGCAGTACTCCGGGGCTGCAGCCCAGGAGGCTGCTCTGAGACCGGTGCTGGCCCCTGTGTGTGGGTGACCTTGGGGAAGGCTGTAGCTGATGCTCTTGGGGGTCTCTAGACCTGTAAGCAAACAAATCACAAGCTCAGTGCCTTACTCATGGATAAGACGCAAGTCTCTGACCTGGCCTCTTAGCTGGGGACGTCGACTGGGTCTCAGACCCGCTGAGTGCCGTCTCCTGCATCCCTCCAGTCTGACCATGGCCCCTCTTCCCACAGTGACCGAACCAGCCCAGGAGGACTCTGTGTATCAAAATTGCATTTACATGCTGCTCTGAACTTGCTTCATACACCTGCTTTTAGAACTAATCTACAGCAGCCAAGGATCCATAAGTGTTTTTGGAGGTTGTCTTACTTCATGGAGGGGATTTGGACATCGTGGAAAACCATTAAAACAACACAGAAGTACATGACTTTGAGTGTGGACAATTTGGGAGATGTAGGAGCAGGCCGGGAGGCCGAGTGCCGGTGTCCGAGGGTCGGTGTCCTCTGGGAGTGGGTCGGGGAGCCGAGGGCCAGTGTCTGAGGGTCAGTGTCCCTTGGGCCCACTGTGATGCTGCCATATCTCTGTGAAATGGTGTCAGCCTTATGCTCCAACGCTCTGGTGTCTGGAGAGCAGAAGCCGAGTAATTTCCAACAACCCCGCGCTGTTGTTTTCTGACTCCCCATGGCGGGGTAAAGGGCTGCGTGCAGATGCTCAGGCCTGGAAGGCACAGTGGTAGAGTCATGCAAAAGGGATTTGAGGTGGGTGAGTTTCAGCCCATCCAACCTGGAGCTGTCCGTGCGGATAGGCTGGCCTCTTTGGAATGGTCAGTGGGCACTGGCAGGAGTTTTCAACCTTTCAGCAGGGGTCTGTGGTCACCTTTGTCATCACTTCAGATATGAGAATTGATCTCAGCTGCCATGGACGCAGCAGGGCCCTCAGAACACCTGGCGTCCTAAGCTGCAGCGGGACTGGGAAGGGTGGGCGAGGGCCAGACACAAGACAGACCTGGGCCTCGGTGGTCTGGGCAGTGAGTGTGCAGGGACCTGTAGGACACCACCCCCAGGCCTATTCCCATTGCGTTCCCGCTTGCCTCTGAGCCCCATCTCTGGGTTGCATGGCCCCAGCCCCCCAGCCCGTGCCAGCCCCCACCTCATGGAGAGACCCCATGGGGCACTGAGCACTCACTTCAGCCAGTTTGTATCTCTGGTCAGAAAACATCCAGAAAGAGGACCGGTGACTTGTCCAGTGACCTTAGATCCAAAGACCGATGGCTTTTGGGGTGCACATGTGAGAGCTGGACCCTTCTGCTTGGTCTGGCCCCAGACACACCGCTTTCGTCTAGGTCACTGCCAGTGCGGTGGACCCACTGCCGACCACACCTGTGCGCGGCAGGGCCCCCAAGGCGACCTGTCCAGTGCTGCTAGGCTGTGGCCACACTGACGAAACACCACCACCGTGAGACATGCCTGTGTGGGAGCTGCTCTGTGTACAAAGGGCCCGCGGTGTTGCCAGCTCTCACTGGGACACCCCAGCACTCCGGGAGCAAGGAGCTCGGCTGTCCGAGCCAGGAGGTTGAAACCCTCCCCTGACTAAGTCTGGAGGCTGAGATCCTCCGGAAGAGAACCCACACCTCCCACCTGAGCCAGCGCTCCCCCGACCAGGCACCGCGTGCGTGAACGGCTGCTGGATGTGGGGTCCCTCATAACGCCCCCCATGTGGCTTCTCAGGCCTCAGAGGTAGCTGTCCTCCTCCAGGGCAGGGTCTCCATGTGGAGGCCTTGGTCACAAGGCTTTTTACCTTTTTCCCAGATTCCCAAACCTGGCTTCTATAAGCCTCTGGTATTTGCATTCGCACAGAAAAGAGCTCACTTTCACCACCAACTTGGCTTTTCAATTCCTTGCCCACACTTTGAAATCATTTACATAGTGCTGTGCTCTGAGAGCGCTTCTTTGGGGGTCCTTTGGTGAGGGGGTCCGTGATGTGGACCCCCAGTCCCCACCATCGGCCAGGCGAAAAGGGAGTCGGGAAGGGTTTCTATTGTTAGTCTTGAAGTCTGCTCTTCTGCCAGGGCCTGTCCCTTCCCTGTGCTGAGGGCTGTGTGAGGCTGTACCTTGAACTGGCTGATAATCGCTGCAAACCCAGGCTCCCATGCAGCGCTGACCTGGTTTTTATTTCTAGAGCCTCCGGCATCTCCCAGTGGGCGGCGGGTGAGAATCGAGCAGCACACCTGCCTGCTGGGAAGGAAGAGGATTAGGCCTGTGGGGCCTCAGGTCGTGTGGGTGTCACTCTGAGCAGGAGGTGAGGCTGAGGTGACAGTGTCCCCACAGTGCCCCCAGGAGCCCTGCAGCTGTCCTATTTTCCAGGGGAGCACAGCCGTGCTGGAGGTACAGATGTTCTGTTTCTCTATATCTGGGTCCCTTTCAGATGCTGCCACTGGATGCTGCCACAAGAATGTCCTTAGCAGTGAGCAACCTGAAGCAAAGCAGCAGAGCAGGGCTGGTTCGGGTGGGGCGGGACCTGCATCTCTCCAGGACCCAGTGTCTGAGGTCACAGCTGTAGGCCTTGTCCCTCATCGCCTGTGAGTGCAGCTGGGAGCCTGGGCGGCCGTGCACCCCTTGGGGGCCACCCCCACAGACAGCAGGGCCCCCAGCCAGCGAATGCCCCTGGGGTCAGCCCCTGCAATGCCCACCTTCCTCAGCCACCAGTGAAAGCACAGCGGCTCCCCCGGAACAGGAACCCTCCCTGGGACAGGGCAGCGCGGCGGCCATCCCTGCACCCACTGCTTCTGTATTGGCTGCTGCAGGGCTGGGTCCCCACATGTCTCCCAGCCATTGCCACCCTCTGCCAGGCAGGGTGCTTGGGTGTGTGAGTGAGAGCGTGAGTGTGTGAGGGTGTGTGTGTGACCTGTGAGAGTATGAGTGTGTGAGGTGTGTGACCTGTGAGAGTGTGAGTGTGCGAGGTGTGTGACCTGTGAGAGTGTGAGTGTGCACGGTGTGCGTTGACAGTGCGAGCATGTGAGGGCGTGTGTATGTGACAGTGAGTGTGCAATGCGAGTGTTTGCATGTGAGTGTGTGTGTGCGTGTGTCCCCAGATAAGAGTGTGGGAAGATGACCTCGTGGGCAGATGGGGCGAGGACACCACCCTGCACGCAGAGTGGCCGGGAGAGCACTCCTTCCAGAGCTGCCCAGCCAACGGCGGGTAGGACGGTGTGCCAGCAGTGCTCCCAATGTGCCGCGGCCAGGGCAGGTCACAGCCCCGATGGACCCTCCTAGTCTGCAGAGAAAGCTGGCGCAGCCTGCGCTGACCTTGCCGGGGACCCAGGGCCCTCGGCCCCGCTTGAACACACAGCACGGGAATGGTTTATGATTTCCATGTCATGGGATGATATTGCTTATTTGTGTCCAATGTCAAATCAACTACGCTTTTGTACATCACTGGAGTTCCCTTGAGTGTTTTCATTCTGCCCTCTGGCTGTGTGACGTGGGGCATGTCACTTCATGTCTCTGGGCCTGACATCCTCAGCAGGTGAAGAAGCAAAAACTCCAGATGGGAGTTTCTCATGCCAGTGGGTATTTTGGCTTCTGCACCCACAAGTCAGAGAACAGCCTGGGGTCCTGGGTGAGGCCCACCCTCGCCCGCTGTTGGCCCCGCTCGGCCGTGCAGGCCCAAGCACTGGGCGTGTCTTCCCTCTGCCGCCTCTCTGGCCTGGGGTGTGTAAGCCCTGTCTCCATAGCCACGTGGTCCTCTCTCCTGGTATCTCGTTACTTAGAGCCTGTTACCTGCTTCAGACTCTGAGTCCTGAAGAACGGTGTTTGTGCTGTGTGAGTGGACTTTGCCCCTCAGAGATGGTTATCAAGCACTGGTTGAACCAGTAAAGTCATTTAAGAATGTTAATACGTATACGACCACTCCTAATAAAAGGACCATAAGGTAGGGATTTCTTTGGAGCATGGGACTCCGTGGATAAGGGGCCGTCATTGTTGTCCCTCTCAGTAGGTTCCAGCACCATCAACGAAGACGACAGAGCCTGGCTATGCACTACTCTGCAGTCTTCTTGGGAGGGAAGGTCATGTGCCCCGTTTCTGAGGCTGGACTGAACGCCCTCCCCCGGGGCAGGGATGGGGCGGAGGAGCGGCCCGTGTCCCGGCTGGCCTCCCATCCTGGTCCCCAGGGTGTAACAGATGCAGAGGACAAGCCGTGCGCGGTGCTGGCCGAGCCAGGAGTGCCTCCCCAGGGAGGGCTCCGTTGTCCTTCATTCGTTGTCTTCTGCAGGCTGTTTCTAAATTAAGTGCTCTGGATTAGTGGCCTTCGATCTTTCCACGCTGGAGCAGGCTGTCCTCACGCCTGCGGGTGATCCCTGAGGAGGTCAGCCCTGGTGACCCACAGGGACCGGAGCAGTTTGGCGAGTTAAGGTCGTTTTCCTGAATTGTCTTCAGCGGGTGTGTGACATGATGTTGCAGGATGCAGGCCAGTTAAAGTCAGGGATCTCCCGAGTCCCAGCCTGTGCAGAGGGCTGAAGGGCCAGCACGGGTGAGCAGCCCACCCTCCGCAGAGCCTGCGTGAGGAGCTGACAGCCTCCTCCTCCCACCCCCACACTGTGTGCACACACCACTCAGCCCCCTCATCCCAGGTGGGGTTTCTCTGATTCGCAGCACAGCGGTGTCTGGGTGTGAGTCACAGCCCCGGGGCACGGGCAGGACACGTGTGGATGGATTTGTTAAGTGGTCTTTCTGTTTCTGCCAGCCTTTTGTAGGGCAGGGTTTACATGTGACAGTCCTTTAACCAAGACATTGCAACTCTGGACATTTGACCTAGAGAAGCAGTTGGTGGTCGGCTGTGTGTGCCTGTGAGACGCGCCTGTTAGATGAGGAGGGCTGGTGACATCAGCTGCAGCCCCATCATCGCTTGGGCGCTGTTCGCCAATTTAGAGTGAGGTTACAGGAAAGGCGTGTATCCAAATACAAATATAAGTCACTGTGCGTGCTTGCTTAAAATGTGTATGTTACACCCCGATATTTTTAAAAATGAAAGAGTTGGAAAGTTTGAGCATGTATTGTGTGCTGGTAGTAATCTGCATGTAGTTCAATGATGGAAACATTCTATTAGATCATTTTACAAATGACAAAAATTCCCCAAGTCAAGAGAGATGGGGAACGGGATTTTACAAATTCGTCCCCAAAGGTTGACGGATCCCCAGAGGTGACCTGTGACTGCTGCTTCCTCCTGAATTTTCTCTGCCTCGCACTCAGTGGCTGCCATGACCAGGATTGTGGTCTCGCAGGTGCATTTCCCAGATGGCCCTAAATAACAGGACAGCTAGCAGCCTCACGTCAGCCCAGGGTGGGCGGGGTGGGCAGACGGAAGAGCCGAGTCCTCTGGACCCACCGCGAGTGCAGCAGAGTGGCGCTGCCAGCACTCCTGGGGCAGGCGAACCTTGGGCAGGTGAGTGCTGGCTAATAGGGTGATCTTCCCAGCTTAGTGACTGCATGGTCGAGGACATGCAGCTCCCCATTTTCATAGGCCTCCTCTTCCCACCCAGAGGCTGTGGGCCAATGACACCCTGAGAAGCAAGAGGCACCTGTACTCATGCAGTCTGTGTGAGCTGAAGGGCTCTGTTTGCATTCTAGTGGCAGCACAGACAGGTGAGACAGTGTTATCAAATATAGACACAATGTTGCCGTCGATCTCTAGAACCTTGTCAGCTGGCCTAGCAAACTTGTATTGCAAAGTTGAAGGACAGGATACAGTGTTATTAAGCAGAGACACAATGCAGTGACTATTGAAGCACAGATACAGTGCTGTTAACTGTAGACACAGCGTTGCCAGAAGGTCTCTGGAACCGTCATCCCCCATAAATGATACTGAACAGCATTGAGCAACACTTCTGTCTGACCCCTGGCTGCCTTGCACTCCTACTCCGTGAGCCAGGTTGTTGGGGTACCAGGCTCCCCGCCGCCTCCCCGACATGGGAATGGATCTGCTTGGGTGCTCCAGGACCCACGGACCCACAGACCCACAGCTGCCTCTGTTCCCCTTCCCGTCTGTCCACGTGTCCCCCTCCCTATAGGGCCTGAGCTTTCTTAAGTGCACGTTCTGAGCAGGTGCCAGTCCTGCAAGAGACGTGGTTAGAGATCCGTGATCTGCTCTCCGGATGCCTAGCTTCCAACACCGTGATTGCAAAGCCCGCCCTTGGACCCCGGAAAGGAATATTAACTCCTTTTATCTTGGTGTTCACGCTGCATCAATTCAAACCTGCCCTAAGGTTTCAGTCAGAGGTACAACTCAGTCCCCTCAGAGACAGAAAAATCCCCAAACCTAGCATTTGTATGTCTGTAATGCAGCGTCAGGCATTCAAATGCTGGGAAATAGCAGCAGTGAAGGAGCAGTTCTGTGGGTGCCTGGAGACCAGGGTTCTGTGGGTCACCTGTGTGGCTCCCAGCGAAGCGTACAGGCTGCTGCAAAGCTGTGCCCAGTGCCCTGGCCTCCTCCCTTGTAGATCTGGGCTGCACAGTGGGGCCCAGTGAGGGTCTGCTGCTGGCCCTGCTGCCCAGCTCTGTGGGCAAGGGTTTTGGGAGCCTTCTGCTGGGGCCTGGGTGCATGTGTCCCCCACCCCCACCCTGACAGCTCAAGACACAAGACTCTTCCCACCATAGTTTCTCAGTTGCTAGAATGATTGAGAATTATTTTTGATCTAAGATAATGTTACCTTTTGTCTACATTCTGCTCAGTATGTTTTGGGAGTGGGGTTAAAATAGCTCATCCTCATGGTTGCAAGAGGACTCTTGAGAGAAAGTAGTTTTGCAGAGAACTTAAAAGAGATGAACATTTGTACAGTTTGAGCTATAAAAATGCTTTCTCTCACAATGCAAGTCCAGAAGCCCGCCACTCAAATCGTCGCTGTGACGATGCAGCACTGTGGCTGGAAGCAGGGACCTTGGACTTGTTCCAGCCTTCAGTTCTCAAAGCTGTCTTCTTCATGCCCCGAATCAGGTTAAAGCAAGGAAGTCCTGGCCAGGCTCCAGTCCCAAAGAATTCTGACTCTCAAACACATCTCTGAAACCTGAGGTCGCTCATTTATTGATGACAGCGTCTACTGAGGGCAATGCTGCCCACCCGAATGCGCCAGGCCCTGCAGAGACGAGATGCCCTCTGCCCTGGACTCAGGTTCCACTTCCAGGAGGCCCCGTTCTCTCAGAGCTCGGCACCAGCCTCGGGAAGCTGGCAGCAGCTTGGAGAAGCTCTAGGGGTGTGCAAAGAATGGGGTGAAGGCAGGGAACGCGGTGGGCAGTGCTTGGAACTCTGAGTGCCACTCTGGGTGTCCCTGCTCCCTGGGGACAACTGAGTATGAGGGGCTGGGGAACTCACGGGGTGGGGACGGATAAGGAGCTCAGCAGGCGTGCGGAGCACATCTTTAGAACCTCGAGAATGCAGGCTGTGGGGGCTGGGGGCAGAGTGGGGATTCGGAGGCAACTCCTGGGACTTTCACAGGAGGAGCAAAGCCCCCTCCTCGACCATCTCTCCCTCCTTCAAATGCCACTTCCTCCAGGGCTCAGCGCAGCCCTTACACCCGTGACCGCCACCCTGGGCAGAATGCGCTCCGTCCCCCGCACACTCGAGTCCTTTCTGTCTCCACACTAAAGGCAAATGTCAGCTTCAAACAGATGCCTGCAGTGGGATAATTTTAGCAGCTGGTGGGACCAGGCCTGTCTGGGCACGTAGGACCCGTATTAGTTACCTCGTCCCTGCCCAGCAGCGCCGCCTCCTCGCCCCTCAGTGTCCTGGTCCTGTGTGGCCTGTGGTGACGGGCACACAGCGGCCAGCTCCCTGCAGACTCTTCTGAAGACACCACACTCTAACCATCACAGCTGACATGTGCCGAAACTGATGTCCTGTCCCAGAGGGGTCACCACACAGAGGCCCAGGAAGGGTGACTCCGGGCTGTCTTCTGGAATGGCCGGTCCCTGTGCAATTGTTCAGTCTCCAGCCATTGGGCGCAGGGCCACTTCTCTCTCACTTTCTCCATTGGTTAGAACATATGTGCCGAGCGTCCACTCAGTGCCTGGCGCAGAGTGGTGCCAGGAAGCTATGCAGTGGTGGTTGGGGCCCCATGCACTCAGGAGGTGACAGAGAGGGCGGTTGGTTTAGATGGATGACAGCTCACGGAGCCCTGGGCTCTGCTTTGAGGAACAGATGAGGTTCTGACTGGGAAGAGAAGGTTCTAGAAATAGACGAGAGGGGCAAAGACAATCAGAACCCCCAGGGGAGGGG